>JAHWFP010159868.1:86656-103203 GCA_023313725.1 Lithobius niger | reverse complement strand
CCCCCCCCCCCCTTGTATACCGATACTGACAAAATGCACCTGTTTTATTACTGCCCAACTATTTATTTCACTAATTAAGACGGGAAATCCAAAGGCTCACAAGTAAAATAAATACAGATGCAAACCTATTTACGATGCCTTTTGAACTTATATGTCAGACTGCCTGAGCGGGGATTCGAACCCATGATCCTTGGAGGGACGCTTATTTGCCGCACCACACTCCAAGTGAAACGAATGGAACACTCATTCGTTTCACTTGGAGTGTGGCGCGGCAAATAAGCGTCCCTCCAGTAGCGGTTGAAAAAAAAAAGTGTTTGTTTATATGTATATATGCAAATGTTAAATAGGTTTGCATCTGTATTTATTTATTTCACTAGGTAACAACACATTTTTAGGAATGCACTGATCAAACTTCGAATTTTGTTCAGTTTGTTATGAAATGCCATTTATTCCCCAAACGTCAGTAAACATGGAAACAGAATCTAAACTGTGAGACCCATCACGCATGCTCACACACACACATGGATGATCCACGCCGATGTCTGTTTACATATTTACGAAAATTAACATTTCGGAAATGCTTCAAGTTATCCACTGCCCCCACCACCACCCTCTCCACACTATTCATCCTTTTCAACACGAGCTCAAGAATCTGGATGCCAGCCAATCTGCTCTCTTCACGCTCCCTTCAGCACTTTCCTTTCTTTTCATACAACGTCGTTGTGGCTTGTTTACAAGGTTTGTTTACAATCAAGTTTGTTTACCAAGTTGTGGAAGAGTATTCAGTAAGCAAAAGTGTTTCTTCAGAACCGGAGCTTTTCACTGAAACCATGTCATTATGCTGGCGGAATCCAGACATGAGGAAATGCATGACAATAATCTAAAGTCTTATATTAACACTACAGCGCTTTCTCTTTCAACGACCGTGGTTGAAAGGCAAGCGCAGTTTTAATTATTTAAGTCTTAGAAAAGGATTACTTTGTTTCGGCAGAAGCGTTCGTTATTAAAACAGTCGAGTTTCTAATTAGATTTTTCTCTCTTTCAGCAGCGTTCCTTGCCGAGGGCGACGACTTAATTATCCGCATGATAATAACTTGCGCGGCCTAAAAATTAGTATTTTATTTTTGTTTTATTTTTAATTTTTTTTAATTTTTTACCGTTGTCAATTTTATTTTTTAATTATCTGGTTTATTTGTTGTATTTAGTTCTTCTGTAGTGCATTATTTACAGTTTAGGAATGCGGAAATCACAGTCCTTTGCGTCGGAGTGTGGAAATATCGTAAACAGTGAAAAATAACACTAGAATTAATAATGCACTGATGGTACAATACATCATTTTTATTCATCAGAGTGGCGTGACTCAGATTCGAACCAGACAAGTAGTCCATGTTAACCCATGTCGCTACCTTTACACGGCCACAATAAAGCGCATTTTAACGATGCGCTTTGAAATGCGCACCATAAAACGGCACCTGTTTACAAGACGAAAGACCTTAATGAGGGCCATTCCGCTAGCGAGGGCAATTCGGTCAGGTGCGATCAGAAAACTCTTCCTATACCTGCCCTCCCTCTGGCAAATAGTGGGCACTTCCCATGATGCTCTATACCCTGAATGTGATAAAGTAGGTCAGCTTAGACCCAAGTAACCAAACGTTCAAGTGTTATTGGTCTTCCTAGTCACGTACACTTATTTTCTGTTTATTTGCCTAAAATTCGAGTGGTACCAGCCCAAATTACGTGGGTGCCGTAACTGAGTCCGCCATCTTTACCAGGCGTTCGCTAACGTCTCAATGCGATTGCGAGTGTTTACATGAATAAAGACGGTGCGATTCAGACTGCCAAGTCACCTCCGTGAAGCGCTTTGGATCTGAATCGCCATATGGGAGAAAGCGCCACGAATAGGTGTTTGCATGTCCCACGGAGGCGACACAGAAGCGATGCGCATCCCTTTGAAGCACTTCGAAGTGGTCATGTAAACGTGGTGGCTCTATCTACGCCGGTCATGTAAACGTGGTGGCTCTATCTACGCCAGTACAGTAAGAGTATACAGTCATCTTCTGGCTACAAAAATCACTGGAGGACTGACTCATAAGATTTCACTCTGCTGCTCAGAAAATATTTCTTAAAAATACGTAGGTTTAATAACGAAATAATAAAAAGTTAAATGTTTGTATTACTTAACGCAGAGGTTTCATTATTAAAATCCAAAAAAATTGAGGAAATTTAGTTTCTGGAATGCCGTCTGTGAAAGTACGATGAAGTTCGCTTAAAGCAAAATTTGTTGGCGACTGCTAAATTAAGCCGTTTGTTCCAATTTCGAAAATATGCACGTTGCAAAGCAGCCAATACTGTGTGGCAGTTTTCAAAATGGCGTCCGTTTCTCCGATATCCAATATAACGCCCTCCAATGACACGCCCAACAACGCCTTTGACGGCGTCGCAAACACAGAGTAATGAGTGTTTATAGAAATTTCATTACTAGCGCACAAACAAATCACTGAGTGACATTGTGAAGGATAGGGTAATTGTCTGGTGTTTCAGGAAATTCGGTCGTCCAAGTCCAAAACAAATTTGCAGCCACGGCTAGAAGTGTTACAAATAAATGCCGGTACGTAGCCTCCGTTTGGAATCTTTCACAATTGAAGAGTCGTGATGAATTCGCAGTTTTGGCAATACAACGAAAGATTTTACAGGGAAGCACAGCTACCATGTGCTGCAGGGTTGCATGTGCGTTAGTTTATGCAAAGTAATACTGATTCGGCTTAACAGCGACGTTCGTTTAATAACATTTACAGACTTTTCACATAACGGGTTACGGCGAATTTATATAAAAAAAAAAAAAACAACAGCTGGCTTCATCGATGTAAGTAATGGACAGGTTGTGTACATAAAGGATTCCCTGGTACCATCTACGAAGGATGAGATCGTTTTAACTTCTGAGGCATGCTTTATCCTTCCTTCTGAATTTCTGGAATCTGTTACTGATAAACAATCCTGAAGTTGCAATCTGGCATTCGTCATCACGACTTAGTCCACGGGAGTAGGTGGTCAAACAGGACAGAATGCCAAAAAGGATTTTCCGGGGGCGTTTTTTCCGGATACCAATAAATACAAATGCAACCTATTTACGTTGCATTTTAAACTCACTGTCAGACTACCTGAGCGGAGAATTGAAGTCAAAGGCCAGAAGTCCTACCGTTATATGTGAGCGTGTTAAATGCTGCCTATGGACGTTTCCTTTTGGCCGTGTCAATATGGCTTAGTGGTAGTACTTCGGCCTTTGGTTTCACATCTCCGCTCAAGCAGCCTGACGCAAATAAGTGGTTATTTATTTTAATACGTGGTCATGGCATATCACGGATTGCCTCACACCTCCCTGACGCGAGGATCTTCTTCCATTGTTGGGATGTGCCAGTGTACATGACTGTGTTCCTTAGTTTCACTCACAATTGCACAAATCTTGGAGTATCCAGCACTACAAGCATCCCGTTATCCCGTTTCTTTTGTGGGGTAAATGGAATGCTCCCAGAAATGTTGGTTGATAATCATGAAGTTTTCAGAAGGTCCTTTGATTCACAAAAGAGACAGGGCTCTGTAGCCTACTTTAACTTGATTTTTTTTTCAATCATTTTTCTCTTATATAGATGTCGGCCTAAACCTTTTTTTCCCCTGACTTTTATTCTCTATGAATTTTTGACCACAACTTCTGCATTGTTTTTCTGTGGTTCTTTATCGTTTTTTTCTTAGTTTGTGCTGTGATTGCATCCCATTTGCTCTCCATTAGCTCTCCTTTGTTTGAAGCTTTCAGCTTAGCTGTAAACTCTAATGTTGGCCAAAATTAGGGTAGATTTATCAAAGTATGGGTGCAAATAACCAATGCGTTGACATACCGGTCTTCTTACCCGTTTTGAAGCTCTCAGCCCTCTTATAACAATACAGCACGACGGGATCGCAACAATGAACGAGGAGGAGGAGTGCTGGGATCCGTGGGATCCTGGATCCCAGCCCCCGTTTGTGTTAAATGAACAGTAAAAGAAAACAAACAAATCTAATAAATATTACAAACAGAAACGTCAGGTGTGCCGTAAAAAGGGGTTATATGATTGAATTTTCACTTGTTAAAATGTACACGGATAAAAACTGATCATTTTCAATTGAAATAATAAAATGTACAATTGAGAAAATTGCATCTGTTTAAGTGCTGTTGTGCTTTACGTTTTAAATATATCATTCGTAAAGCACAACAGCACTTAAAACAGATGCAATTTTCTCAATTGTACATTTCATTATTTCAACTAGCTGAAGCCCTTAAGTGCTATGCACGGGTGGTGTTTGATGCACCTTTTAAAACAATGGGACGATTTGCTTTCTCGTGTGTTTGTAGCGGAAGGTGTGTAACCCGTCTTTCGTTTTGCGGCCACTGGCTAAGAAACGCTGATGTTCGCTTGCTTCGCTCACTCAATCAGCGCCTCCCTTGATCTGGACTCCATGCACTTACACAACATATGAATCTTTCCACTGGAAATAAAAGGAATACGCCTTCGTACGCCGGAAATAGATAAAAACGCCTTTGAACAGCCAAGTGTAAATCGTTAGCCTGCCAGCTTTGTCAATTTTGTTCAATATTTAACCGAGTGCCACTAATCCTTTAATTTTAATCATCTACAGCGACAGAACCTTTAGCCAGCGGTTGAATATTAAATTGTATATGTACGTGAAGCATTATTTTATGCATTAAAAGTTACGTTTTCAGTTTGTGTTTTCTGTTACTTCACTACTGGTGGCTAGGATTGCCACTTCTTCACTGTTGGTGGCTGCAGTTACCAATTCTTCGTAGGCGTCGAATGATTCGTTTCAAACTGCTCACCCAGTAGATCCAAAACATCGCCCTCCGAGACTTACGTGGTAACAGTTGATTGAGGGACTTGCGTGGTAACTGTTGACTGGAGGACTTGCGGAACAATTAATTCAGGCTGTTTCTTGAATTCTGATTCAAGCCGTTTTATACTACTCTGCCAATTTTCGTTTTGTGTTTCACACGACTGTGCAGAAACTCGCTTTACGCTATCTTTGCGTCCAGTTGGCACTTTTCCTTCCGTAATTCCACGTTTTCCTTTTATAAGCCGTCTATTTGCAATCGTAATGCAATCTCTAGTTTCGCTGAAACGACACAAACACACTATTTAACACAAACGTTTTAAAACGCAAAGAAAGATTCCTTTTCAAAAGCCGTCTATTAGCAATCGTAATGAAATTTTAAGGAATTTGATGGGTCCCTTTACGCTTTTGGAGTATGATTAGCACTTACAATAGTGATATTGAAAAGTCCCAATCTGACGGCGTTGACGACGACTGTGCTGCCATCCAGTGAGAGGTAGTGTAAAACACGCTGAGCCTGCCATCCGGAGGAGTGTACATGTTTGTAAAGACATTGTTGTTGACAATCAACGCAGAATCAACGCAGCATTGTTACCGTTATTATTAGACGGGTGTCCGTCTGGGTAGGGTGGCCGTTTGGGTCGGGTAGCTGAAGCCCGTGCATAGCACGGGTGGTGTTTTATGCAGTATTTTCAACATTGGGAGGGCTTGCTCTCTCATGTGTTTGTTGCGGAAGGCGTGTATCCCGTCCATGTATTTTTGCGCGCACTGGCTAACAAACGCTGATGTTTCGTTTGCTTCGCTCACTCAATGAGCACCACCTCTGCTCCGGAAAGGCGAAACCTTTAAGCCGCGGACTTTGTCATTTTTGTTTGCATATTTAACTGATTTTCACTAATCGTTTTATTTAAATTGTCGATAACGACAGAACCTTTAGCAAGTGGTTAAGGGTGGGGCACGGATAGTGTTTGTAACATTGAGATGGTTTACGCTGTCATATGTTTGTAGTGGAAGCGCGTGTATGCCGTGTATGTATTTTTGATCACTATGGCTAAGAAACGCTGATTTTCGTTCGCTTCGATCACTCAATCAGCGCCTCCCCTGACCCGGACTCCATGCACTTTCATATGAACATTTCACCGGAAGTAAATAAATACGCCGTTGTACATCGGAAATCTATAAATACGCCTTTGTACAGAATTGTCTAAATCTTTAGCCCGCTGGCTTTGTTATTTTTGTTCAATATTTAACCGAGATTCAGTAATCTTTTAATTTTAATCATCTACAACGACAGAACCTTTAGCCAGCGCCAAGCTTGTATGATTGGATGAGCAGAGAGTTGACTGCTTGGCAGAACGTGTTTTGTCATAGGCTGCCCTTCCAGCCATTAACAGATCTGGCTTCAATCACATAACGAGGAAATCAGTTCCAGTGAAAAATGCGTGAAGCATACACAACAACAACACCAACAACGCGCAGCAACAACAACATGGAAACTTTTAGCTCGGCGACTTTGTCATTTTTTTCCCAATCTTTAACCGAGTTTCACTGACAAAAATCAGTCTGCCAACAGTATTCTGTTTGCAATAATCGAATACTGTTATTATTAGACGGGTGGCGGGGTGTTGTTGACAATCAACGCAGCATTGTTACGGTCGGGTGTCCGTTCTGGGTCGGGTGGCCGTTTTACAACACTCAGCTGCAACGCGTTTTTATTAATGAAGATTGAAATCGATCAATTTTTATCCGTGTACATTTTAACAAGTGAAAATTCAATCATATAACCCCTTTTTACGGCACACCTGACATAACAGACTAAAAAAAACAAACACCGTTCAATAATTTACGTTACAATTAAATTCACATTGCAACCGCTGCTTTACAAACGTTGGTTTCCATTAAATGACAAAAAGAATAAAGCAAAAGAATATAATCAATTAAATGGAACAATTTTTGAAAACAACACCACCTCAAACATCCAAAAAATCGTTCAAGAATTCATATTAATTACAACATTGCAACCGCTTTCAAAATTAAACGTTGCTCTTTTCGTTGCGTGTAGCATTGCGTTTTAACGAATATTCTACACAAACTTTCTTCTGGCTAAAAGCAACAATGTATTCCACTCGCGCTCACTTGCGCTTAACTATGTACGTCGGACTGAAAGCTTCAAAACAGGTAAGAAGAAGGATATCGTCCGCTCTCCTTATGTTGGAATCCAACAATGGCTCAGGCGCTGCGCGCCCTTAACATTGTTAGATCCCAGCACTCGGAAAGCGGACGATATCCTATACTTTTCATATCTTTCCTTCCACTTATCCCCTGCCTGAACTAGTCAGTTTTACATAGACAAAGCGAAGCGTGCTGATTGGTCGGGCAGGTAGAGAAAAACGTCATCCATCACAAAGGGGCAGCAAACGATTTTTCCCGCAATGCACGACCAAACCTTGGGGCTTGCTAAAACGGACTTAAGATGGCGTGGCTAATGTATGGTCACTCTCACACCATAAGCGTTGCATCCATGTTTTCAGGTTGGAGAATGTTTAAGAGCAGCTATAAAAACTCTTTTTCTTTCCTCCATTCCAAGCCACATTCTCCCTTTACATCTCTTAGTCCAATATATTAAGCGGGTACTGAACGGCAAAAAAAACTAAGTCCCAAAGCGAGCAGTTACAGCCCAGTGGTCAGCGTCCTCGTCTCCAAACCAGGTGAATGTCGGTTCGAGTCTCGTGACCGACCCAACTGTCATGTGGGACTTAGAAAAAAATGAATCCACTTTGACATGGGCTTTAAAGGGTTAACGAACGTCGGCTTAATTGAATGACGAGTTATCAAGACGAACTTATTTCCATGGACCCCTGATAATGATTAAGACGATATGAGATTCCATAAACGATGGTACCAATATGAGAAGTCTCTGCTTTGCGGCGATATGACAACGCATTAAACCATGACACCAAACCTTGCAAAAATATGTAAAACGAAGCTTTAATTTTCGGTCGTATATTCTCCAGGCATTGTTCACCTATTAAAAGACAATAACAAAAATCATGAGCATGAAACACTTACAAAGAACCCCAACTTATCCCTCCATTTACCGCTCACAAGTAAAAAAAAAACACGAGCACGGCAAGTCTCGCAAGTCAAGTATTCGTCATATTGGAAATGACGCTGCTTCCGTGAAATAATGATGACTGGAAGTTCTTAAAAAAGAGTGATCCATTTTTTTTTTTAGAATTGGGAACAATCTTTATGACATTCACAACTATCTCTTTGTTAGCAGCGATAGTGTATGCCTCTCACTCCTCAAGTCTGATTTCTTCAACTGGTTCTGCATGAGTAAAGAATTGGGGTTTGCTAACATACAAGATTCACGAGCTTCTTTACCTTTACCTCACTTACGGCTCCACAGTGATCAGTTTCAGAAGGAAGTGTTCATTCATCACTACCTCCAGACCACACAAACGCATAGGTATAGCAAACAAAGCAAGGGATCCTTCCAGCATGATGAAACCATACCACAGAAATCTGTTACATCTTCCCTATTACTTTGAATGAACGTTTCGTCTAGCATGTAATATAACGTGACCAACATTACTTCGCGTGCATTACGTTATTTGAAGCTTACATGGAATTAAAAGGATATCGGCGAAATTACACAATATTATTATTTTGCTCCAAAACGCAGATTACAAGGACGCTATGTATAGCAGTGAAGCCAATATTTCAGTACGAACTGTAATACGTTAAGTGTAGTCAAACGGGGGCTTGGCTTCAATTCGACGAATTTACTTTTGCCGTACATCAAATTAAAGTTAATTTTAACGGGAACTGTCGTGTGAGAGCAATATTTGCGCTACTGTTAACTGTTTAGAAGCAACGTGATGTAACCAGACACACTTCCTGTTTGTTTCCAGGAAGTTTTACAGCTAAAGCATGACAGATAACTCGTCTTGCAACGGGAAGTAACAGTTGCTGTTTTTATTATCTTTAATTTGGCATAGAGAAAAAGTTACTTGGTCATACAGAGCTGAGAAATGGATATTTGCAGAAACCACATTACAAAGAAATTGATGACGCTATTTGTGTTCTGTTCGCCAGGTTACCGGTGGCTCGTTCAACATTTTCTGAATCTGCTAATGAACCTTTACAACAGAAACCGGAAATCTGTACAATACGTCATTTTGCACTGACCTCCAGGTCCTATCGCTAGGATTATTATGTAAACATTAGAAGGGGATTGCCACCAAATGATAATCTGCAGTATCTGTAACAATTTGCCGCTGTCTACTTCTGTCTACTAGCCCTTTTACTTTCAACAGGCAACAGGAACACATATAAACTTGTTTTTGCACAACAAACAAGCCAAGTGCCTCCTTAATTATTGATAATAAAGTTGGTACGCCCACCACGTGCACCCGAAAGCAAGCGGTAAACTTAAGCCTAACGGCATCACAGGAGCTTTTTTTCTATACATCGACCGCTTTGAATAGCAGATTTTGAACTGCTAGATGGGCGTCATCTAGTGACATCGTTAACCTTGACCGCTTGGTCCCTGGTGCACGTGGACACACCAACTTTGCTCTCAATAATTAAGTAGGCACGTGGTTAGTTTGCTGCGTGAAAAAAAATTTCTTTGCGCATTCCTTCGCTTGTTGAAATCAAGTGCTACATAGAACTAAATAATGGTAGACGGCGCTAGATGCTGCAACCTGTCATTTGGTGAATAAGCATCTTAAATAGCAAATTAATATCGCAGTCACACAGAGTCCCTACTAGCAAAGCAATCGATTTCTGAAGAATACACGTATTTATTGGCAGGTTATTTAAAGCCGCCGCTTCACCATTTCGATAGCGTTTCTCATATTCTAAACACAGCATCCACGTTCCAGATTCTTCGTCATCCAATAGGCTGATGTGGGTCACGTGATCTTGTTTTATGAAAATTCGCGGCGCTGCTGCGAAGTGTTGTTCCTTTTTTTTAATCTGCATCGGCTGCATCTAGGAGTTGAAAAGGTGAAAAGGAGCCTTTAACTGAAAGCTAATCAGTAACTCTTTTGGACAACAGAAGCATGAAGGTAAATATATGCTAAAGTTTATACCTTATAACAAGTTTATTATCACGTGTGAGCTTAGCTACTTAATTGATAAATTCCTTTCTATATCCAGAATGAAGCATAGAGATCAGTGGCTGCTTCAGGATTTGACACCTCGACTTTAAAACCATGGAATTTTGGCTGGTTTACGTTTAGGAGTTGGGAATGTGGAAAATGGTCTCTCTTTTCAGTCGGTCGATGAAATCAGGCGCGCGAATGTCTCTTTGGAGAAATGAAGCTTTCTGTCGGTCAAACGCCATTACCGGAAATGAGCATTCCAGTCACGTCTGAACCGGAAGTATCGTTCGCGTGAGGGGAAAACTTTCTTTCATGCCGGGGCTTTCGGACAATGGAGGCACGTAACGAAGCTGATTTTAGTTGATTAAGGCTGAATTTGTTGGTAAAAGATTGGATTTTTGCAAGTAAGCATGTTGTGAAAACTGTTGGCGATTAAGGGGAGAAATAAATAAATCGCCCGTGTAGGAACCATCCCATCTCTAAACATCCGGAATAAATACAGATGCAAACCTATTTACGTTGACTTTTGGACTTAAATGTTAGACTGCCTAAATGGCGAATCGAACCTAAGACATTTGAAACCTAAGACGGAGGTCCTGCCGCTGAGCAAGGTTTGATTCCCCACTCAGGCAGTCTGACTTTAAGTCCTAATGGCAAGTAAATAGGTTTGCATCTGTTTTTATCTAACTCTTGTTGATCCGTCAGCTTTCCGTTCTGTTTAATCTAAATATCCAGCTGGTGAATTCATTTCTTGAAGTGGATGACTTGAAGCGGCGTTTAATTTGTGTCTCTCATTAATTCTGAGTTCTTTTTTATTTTGAATGTTTTTTTTTTATTTTTACCTTATTTGTAGATTTAAGTTCGTAGATCAATAAAAGTGCGCAAGAAGTTTTGATGACTTTGACTCTCAGATATCAAAATTAATCGTATCTTAAACACAGTCATCAAGTTACAATCGCCAGTAAAGGAAATTAATCAGAAATACAACTTAATCAGCTAAACACCCAAAAAAATGCATAAAAGCACCAGCTTTACGCCTTTTGGTTAACGGTTAAAGAAAAATACAGATGCGAGTCCAGGCTTTTCGTCCTATAATGGCTGGAGTCCACCGATTGACAATTCAATCACTATACCAACCGTATAATCTATATCCACCCAAAACAAAAACTGGTAAGAGAAGCCGCCAAGTTTACAAAAAGGGTCGGCCTTTCAAAGTAGTGATATCATTCAACCAGGGAAAGGCCGCCAAGGTTAATCCTATTAGCCAAGTTAATCGCACCTAATAATAGTTCGCAAGTTAAATGAAAACTAGAAGATGGCTACTAGCGGTAGCAATCTTCAAGTTTTCATTTAACGTCCAAAGTATTATTCGGTACGATTAACTTGGCTAATAGGATTAACCTTGGCGGCCTTTCCCTGGTTGAATGATATCACTACTTTGAAAGGCCGACCCTTTTTGTAAACTTGGCGGCTTCTCTTACCAGTTTTGGTTTTGGGTGGATATCACGACTTTCATAGGCCTGTGAATGTACAAAAAATCCCACGGTGTAATTGTCACCCCTACCTTTTTTGTCTGGAGGTATTTTATTGTATGAATGCTCTCATTCATAATTTTCACATTTGCTATTATCATTCCAAATAAATTAATAACAAGCATAACAGTACGTTAATTGCAAGGACCTAATCAATTCCAATGGAATAAAAGATACCCTGTGTCTTATTGAACCAGTAATGAAAAATTTATTCGGCTCGTGGGGCATATACTTCATTTTGAATTCGCGTACCGTAAAAAAAAAAACGATTTGGATTTAGTAGGGAAAAAAACGACCAAACCTTTGCAATAAAAGATACTCCGTCTCTTCGTGAACCAGTTCCAGTTTGCTTTATTGAGGCCGTAGCCAAATGCCATGCGCCCCAAATCCACTAAGAATACAACCACCTCCAAAACCACACTCATAACAACAACTCCAACAGCAACTACAACCACAACCACCACTATAACGACATCTACTCAGTGAAAAACAACCAACACATCCTCACAGCATAGTTACCTTGTAGCCAACATCATCCTCATTAGGCCACACTCCACAACTCCACCATAGAGCACCACTGTGAGACTCTAGCATAATGAGTAAACAGAAACGGACCGGGGGGGGGGGGAAGCCGAATTAAACCGCAATACCAATGTCACGAAAGAACGATGCAACAGCGCGTAACCTGGCGACTGGCCGTGGACCATCCGCATGGGACAGCAGATTAGCGAAGGCAGGAAGCGCATCTAACCAGGGGGCCAGACGGCACCGCTCTTTAACGAACTTGCGGCAGTGTATTAGGACATGCTCAGCTGTCTCATCAATGAGACACAGAGAGCACCTAGGAGAATCAACCCATCCATACCGGAATCTGTGTACGCGCAGCAATGAGAAGCCAACGCGCAAACGCGACAGAATCTGTGCATCTCTGTATAGCAACACATCCAAGTTCGACGCAGTGGAGCACACTGGATGCACTGTAAACAAAGCTCGTCCATCACGAGCTGTCCTCCAGGCATCCTGCCACTGTGCCAGAGACCACCGACGAACAGATACTCGACGCATTCGAACAGAGACTTGAGGATGCAACTGACCACAGTCACCACGCGCAGCCTCTCGCGCCAGTCCATCTGCCACCTCATTGCCAGGAATGCCACTGTGGCCTCTGACCCACCGTAAAGTAGCTACACCAGTACGACATGCAACCCAGAATTTCCACCCAATCGTATATACAATTGGGTCTTCAACAGCCAAGCTATCCCACGAACGGCGAAGAAGCCGGCAGGCCGCTTGTGAGTCTGTCACAATCGCAAAGGAGGGAAGACTCATGTCCTGCGCAACATCCAGTGCCACAGAGATCGCCACTAACTCGCACATAGTGCTAGACGTCGCGTCATAGATCACGCGCATACACTCAACTTTCAAGGATGGAATGACTACCCCAATGCCACCTACACATGTCTCTGGATGAAATGAAGCATCACAGAAAATATCGCATTCAGTAGACTGAGACAAGAACACCGCATACAGCTCATAGCACCAAGTCCATGGACTCAGAGGCTTTGCACACGCCACCGTCGTTGCCCCTGCCACCTGGCGCAGAAGACTTACACCACGACCCGCTTCACCCAGCACATCACGCGCACGTTCACTCAACATGTCATAATCGTGTAGTATCCTGGCAACTGGATCTCTTTGACCCCTGCTAAGATTCCGCAGGCAGAGTGTGGCCAGAAGTTCACGCGCTCGTACCTCAACTGGTGGCTCGTTACACTCAACACCCAACGCACTAACTGGCGTTGTCAAAATGCATCCAGTGATGATGCGTAAACAGACGTTTACAACAACTTGCAGTGTATTCTCATGTCGCTTTACGCCGCTCAAAAACGGCAAGGAGTAGTCAAGCACGGACCTCACGAACGTGCGGTATGTCGCTAGAAGCGCTCCTCTCGTAACACCTCTGTGAGTCAGTTGCCGCAGTATAGCGGTCCTAGCGAGGACCCTGCCACGAACTTGACTAACATGCTGCGCCCAAGTAAGCCGTGGGTCAAGGATTACACCCAGGTACTTAACACTAGCCTTCGGAGTTACAACCTGCTCATTCACCTTCAGAGAAATAGCCTGCAGTACCACATCAGACCTGCGGGAGAACACCACAGCTTCTGTCTTGGCAGGAGCCAGCAAGAGGCCGCGCTCTTGCAGAAGATAAGCAACCCTGTCCAGAACAACTTGTGCCTCGCATGCTAAGGGAGCAAGATCACTGCCCACAAACCAAACAGCCACGTCATCTGCGTAACAGACAATATTCGAGTACGCACCAATTTCAACCAGAACATCATTAATGGCTACAGCAAACAACGTAGGGCTGAGACAACTCCCTTGCGGGAGACCTCTACACGTTGAATCCGCAGCCGACCAATACTTCCCAACACGTGTGGCAAACTCACGGCGACCTAGGAGTGCAACAATCAACTCAATCAAGCATGGTCCCACCCCCATTCGACGCAGAGAGGCCTGAACCCAGGGAATGGAGACTGTGTCATAGGCCGTCTTAATATCTAGAAAGACAGCCAAGACAACGTTCCCCCTAAGCCAAGCCTCTCTAATGCTAGTAAGCAGGAAGAGCACTGCATCTTGTGCACTCCTGTCCCGCCGATAGCCAAACTGAACGCCAGCAAGGCATTCGTGGTATTCCAGGTGCCACTCCAAGCGCTTTACAATCATCCGCTCCAGCACTTTCCGAAGACATGACAATAGAGCAATAGGTCTGTAATTGGTCAAATCCGACCTCACACTTCCCTGCTTATGCACCGGGATTAGGATGGTAAACATCCACGACGGCGGGATACTAGCCCCTCCTAACAGCCTGTTGAACAGTGGGAGTACAGCGTTACATGATGCATCGACATCTTTCTGTAAATCCGCATACCCAACACCATCAATCCCCATCGCACTCGAGCTCCTACACTTCCGTAGTGCTGCCCGGAACTCCGACGAAACCCACGGTACATCACAGACGTGCGAGGATATCGAAATATCCGCCGAAACAGAAGTGGGGGGGCGAGCCGCTACTAAGCGCATAAACACTGGCAAACCGTACATTAAAGGCTTCTGCCATCTCACTGCCACGAAGAATACTTCTTGCTGGGTTTGGTGGGCCAAAAACCCACTGTACTGCAGTCTTCCCCGCACCAGGATTGAGCATCTGCCAAGCCAGTGTGAGAGAACGGGCTCCGCCGACCTTGGCACAAAGCCTCGCGCCAAACTCTTTCTTTTCTCTCCTAAGAATAATTCTGCTCTCATCCGCTACACCTTTGTACCCCCACCAGAATGCATCACAGGGAGCTCTCTTCCATTTGCGATAGGCCTTGCGTCGGTCGCGTACCGCAACTGAGCAAACATGCGACCACCACACCGGCTGCGTCTTTGCCACTACCCTCCTCGGCGTCCTAGACCGTCTACGAGTCATTTGTTGTACAAAGTCCGAAAAAATCCCATTACCAACAACCGGATGCCTCCTATCGCCCACTATTCTACAAGCAGTTGCTGCAACTGCATTAGAGCACAGGAGAACAGGAAAATGATCGCTGCCCCGCAAATCATCCGAGACGCGACAGCTGCACTTATCCGCTATTTCCGGGGAACAAACAAAAAAGTCCAAAACAGATTCCTGGACTGCGCCACGCTGCCAGCGCACAAACGTCGGTGAACCATCATGGAGAATACGCAACCCGACCTCTTGAATCGCCTCAGCTAGCCTACGCCCTCTGGTGTCAGCATGCAGCGAGCCCCAATCAAAATGATGACTGTTATAGTCTCCTCCCAAAATTACAGGGGTTGGAAACTGCTTCAGCCATCGTTTCCATTTCACAACAGTTTGACTACCCATTGCATGCACTATGACGACCGATACCCAACAACTGCCCATCCACACTTTCAATGCGACTGCATCCACACCATCTGGCTGGAATTGGATGGTGATGGGTAAATACGGGATTGCCCATTTAATAAATATTCCTACCTTACGCCCAGAATGGATAAAATCCGCTTTCCACGCTGTTGCATCTAATCCCCGAAAGTCTACAACTTCTTGTACCCCAACAATATTGGCATGCTCTAGCAAACATTCTAGATCTCCTAATTTTCCCTGCAACCCTCGCATGTTCCATGTAATGACATTACACAGAGCGAATGAAGTGATTAGGTTAGATCCGGGTCCCCCCCTCCCCAACCAACCCCCTCTCTGCAACTCACTTGTGAAATACAGCTACTAGCAACACTCAACACAAAACCATCACTACAATCAATATCTTCACCACTGCCAACTAAGTCACCTTCCGCTGCTGCCGTACTCACATTTTGCACATTTCCAAACATACTGAGCAATTCACTGCCATTTTCTCTCACTTGATCCTCCTTTCGCCTGTTTGCCACAGCAGTTGCGCTTTCTTGTTCACATGCTTGAATTTCACTCATTTCCGATTCTTCAATTTCATCCACACGCAACACCGTTGCCACAATTTCCGCCGATGACGCCGGGGTCTTCTTCCGTTTCTGACTTCCCTTCTTCCGTTTTGCAGGAGGGGTAATCCACACACTATCACCATCCTTGCCCTCGTTGCCAGTTTCGCCGTCTTTGCTGACTATTGGATCACCCAATACAACCGCTGAAGCCACTTCTTCACTCTCTTTAGCACTGCTAGGGCCGACGTCGCCAGTAACGGCCAAACAAGGGGCACTGGTGCTCAAGGCCCCCAGCCCCAGGTTCCCACTTCGCTGCTGAGGTGGCTGCTGAGTCTCTTTAAGAGGCGCTGGTGGTCTTTCGTGCACTCTTAAATCCGCCAAACGCTTCGCCTCTTGAAGATGAGGGCAAAGTTGACGCGGATCGCGCCACACACCACAATCATTGCACGCGATTGCGACGCACGCTCGCCGGAAGTGCCCTCGCGCGTGGCACCGCAGACATTTTGGAGGACGGTCGCCTACAATTACAAGAGTTTGTATACCTTTGATTATTGCCACA
>JAHWFP010159868.1:60007-81656 GCA_023313725.1 Lithobius niger | reverse complement strand
ACAATGTTAACATAGGGCGTGGACCGGGTACGCATTACTTCACTCTGAATGCTAACTGCTAAAAAAAAAATCCTTAAGGACAATAGCCAGCTCCAAAAGGCAAACCGAAAAATAGCTAAAAAAAAAAAAAAAAACAGGATGAAGGAAAAAAGCTGAAAGAAAAAAAAAAAAAAAAAAAAAAAACCCCAAAAAAAAAATAATTAATGAAAAAAAACGCGGAAAAAAGCCTATACAAAGTGGAATAAAAAAAGGCCAGGGGGAAAAAAGTCGCTAAAAATTGCCGATGGGGAAAAAAAAGTCAAAAGAAAAACCTTTTATTGTTCTTGTTGTTTTACCACGGTGTTATTAGGGTATCATAGGTACGTCAGGTCACTTTGCCGTGGTTTGAATTTCACCAGGCAGGGTATGAGTTTCACCATAAAATGGCCTTTTTTCTGAGTCTTTTTTTTCCCCGAGGCTTCATTGCCTCAGGCCTTTTATAATCCGTAGCAATTTTTTTCAATGTAATTTTTGTCATGATTCGCTACTAATATTACATTCAGCACGTTGGGCTGAATAAGGTTAGGCTCTAGTTTTAGGGTTAGTTGCAGAAGATTAACTAGTGGCAATATTCCAAGCAAAGTTCGGTCCCTGCAAAATACTTTCTAGATAAAATTTTGTCTCCCCCCCCCCCCCCGGCGCCGCCCCCCCAAAAAAAGTCATTGCTGGCAACCCTTCATTTAGCATCGGCATGTTGACTATAGGGTCTAATGAGGACTGGATTGAGAGCATGAACTCTAACAAAAAATCAAAAAATTCAGGTTGTCTCCACAACAAAGTATGCGTTAGGTTAGAACTATCTTTTTTGGGTTTGTTGCAGAAGATCAAAGCTAGTGGCATATTCCAAGCAAGGTCAGAACCTACAATGTACTTTCTAGATGAAACCTTATCCAACCGAAATCCATCGTTTAAGTAAGACTAAAAAATGTAATTTTTAGCCAGGTTTATTTTTGCCAGTGAATGGAATTTTCACCCACCGTAGAATATTGTTACAGTAAAACTAAAACTTTAGTTACACGGTTTAGGAGTTTTTTATTAAGCAAATTCACAATTATTACAAATCAGTAAAGTCAAACTTGTATGTTGAGACGGACATCAATCAGTTTATCAGACGACCGGTTGATCGTTTTTTAAAGCTGATCATATTCTAAAACTGATAATTTTCTAAAGCAGCACAAAAGAAAAATAAAATTGGTAAAAAAAAAAGGTGGAACATACGTTTTGTCATCAAAACATGAGTGTTAAATATCCCTAGATTGTTATGGTAACGCAGGGGCAAGATATATAGTGACGTTGTTACGTTGTTTACTAGTTTGTTTGATAACGAAAGGTGGACTTTTTTTTTCATTCGATTCATTTTTACGAAAGCCTAATGCGTGATTTTGGTCGAGATGCGTAATAATCGTAGCTACGAAAGTTCTAATAGATTCTTTTAGTTTTCTTTAACGTTATGTCTGTTGGTTATGTGAATCTGTGAGCAAGCAACTTATCTAATAAACTTTCGACGCGATAATCGTTGGGTTTGAAGGGAAGGTTGCAGACCTTGAAGTGTGTTCCGGGCATCCACAGATTTGTGTGTGATTTCATCGACTCGTTTAACGGATATCTGCTACCGTTTTCGTAGAACTGGGTCTTTTTGGAAGCCATGACTGCTTTCCCAGTTCTTACACTTCGGAACATAACATTACGAGGCATTTGTTGTTGATGCTGTTGGAGCGAAATAGTAGCGCGCCATGCTGTTGTATGGGCGCGAGCGAAGTGCGAAGGACCAGTAGTACCGCAGCGCCTCTGGTGGTTCAGAGCGACTAAGATGCCCCATTCAGCTACAACTCTCCAGATGAATGCCACTCCTTTAATGTTAACGTTAAGTTTATGCCACTAGTCTACTTCTTCACCCAACCCTAAGCTGCAGAAGAAGTGGTATACATCAGGAGAGTTGTAGCTGGTTTGGGCTCCAGCTTCCCAAGTGATTGTCCACTTCTGGGGGAGGGTCATTCATACCTACCCGGAGGAGTTGTCTATAGTAGCCGCAGGAGCACCCTCCGTGTGTTTCCAAGAGTTTCTCCTGCCAGCAGCTCTTCAGGACCACATACCAGCAGGTCCCTTACCACTCATTTCGAAGAACCACCACTTGCTAACCACCACATGACATTCTCAGGATGACCAGAAGTTCAACAGTACAGGTCAATACAAGTCACTTAAGATATTAGCCATGAGATTATACAAGGTAGCCAACTAAAGTATCAGGTTATAATAATAATAATATAATATTGGTTTGTTGCAAATGCAACCGGAATGGCAAGGACCTGGTGGTCACTGACTGCAATCCGATGTTGAAGCAAAAAAAAACAAAAAATTACAAATTACAAAAGTTAAACAGTTTAAAAGTTTAAAACGAAGACAATGGCTCGGCTGCAGAGGAAGGGTTGATGGTATTGGGTTGGGATCACGATTGCCTTACCAACAAGGTTAGACCTACCAGGAACACAATGGTCCCCGATGGCATCACCAAACGTGAGGGACAAGTGCGGGGAAAAAGCCAGTATCATTGTCAATGTTGCTTTAACAAATAGTAAAATGACGCATCGTAGTTTAAACATGGCCAAAACCTTAATCTTAATAAAGATAATAAAAAAAATAATAATAATACAATTTCTTGCAATGACTGCAAATGGTCAACTGGTGTCCGCTAATACCTAGACTTTTCCGAGGCTGTAGTCACAGAGTTTAAAATTTATGATAATGATAATGTTAATGCCAGGTTCTTCACACCCATTATGGTGTGAAGAGAGACGGCAATGGCAGGGTCACTAACGCTGAACCCAAAGGTGACTTGAAATAAAATTGTTAGTTGGTATAATAGTGTGATGATCTCCTCAGCAAGACTCGAAGGTCTACCATGTTCAGTTCCCTCCGAAAAGAAAGACAGACTGGGAACAAATCAACTCTGATGGCAACGAGTTCCACGGTCAGACAACCCGCATGGTAAAGCTGGAGGCGCGAACATCTAGGTGTGCACTAGGTAAAACCACTTTGTAACAATGGCCCTGAGTGCGTTTTTCCTTTGATAGTTCGAAAAACATCTACAGGAAGAAAGCCCTTAATAATCTTAATCACAAGAATGAGATCTGCCCTAAGGCGACGCAACTCAAGTGGGTCAAGTCCCAAACGTTTAAGACGAGTTGGGTAAGTTTGGTCACGAAAGCCAGGCAATGAGGCCGTAAAACGACACTGGACAGACTCCACATGATCAATGTCTCCCAGTAGGTAAGGGGACCATACTGGGCTTGCATACTCTAAGAGTGGTCGAACATAGGTCACAAAGGCACGTACCAGTCTATCAGAATCACCTGATGCAAAAACTCGTTTTATAATACAAACCCGGCCGAGTGCCTTGTTAACAATGTAGTTGCAGTGTCTGGATTGTTTTAAGCTTGAGGTAAACCAGATTCCCAGACTCTTTGTTTCCGAAGTATCTTGTATGACTAGTTGGTCAATTTTGTATGAGAAGTCAGTGTTTTGGTTTCCAATATGGAATGTTTGATACTTCGCCAGCGCAATTGGCAGTTGCCATTCGGTTGACCAATCAAGTACGTTGTTGATCTCACTGTAGAGAAGTTCTGTACAACCTCCATCAATAATGGGAGTGTGAAAAGGCAGATCGTTGGCAAACTTGCTCTACTCACAAGACCGATTTAATGGAGATAGATCATTTAAATAGAAAATAAAAAGAAGTGGGCCGAGAACAGAAGTCTGTGGCACTCCACTTACTAGTGGAAGACTAGTGGACAGATGTTCGCCCACAGAGACTGACTGAGTTCTATTTAGATAAGAAGGCTGCAATCCTACTAAGAGTGAGTCCCTTAAAGCCTGCATACTGGAGTTTTGCAAGTAGTCTTCGGTGTATCACGGAGTCAAAAGCCTTTCGAAAGTCAAACAAGATCACGTCCGTTGGAACTCCAATATCCAGGATTTCGGTCCAACAGTCTAGGGCTTTGAGGAGCTGAAATGTGGTTGACCTACCAGGCATAAAGCCGAATTGATCGGGATTAATGAGATTATGTTTTTCAGTAAAAGTGAACATATGTTTACGAATAACCTGTTCCATGATTCAGCATGGAACCACTGTCAGAGAAATTGGTCTATAATTTTCTGGATTTGCCGCATTACCCTTTTTATAGATGGGTATAACCTTTGCAGTTAGCCACGAGGCTGGTGAGGTTCCTGTTGAGTACGACAAGTTAAAGTTAAAAGCAAGTGGTTGAGTGACACACGACTTAATTTCGCGGTAAAAATACGAAGATAAACTGTCTGGACCTGTAGCGTGACTCGGTTTCAATAATGTGAGATATTTAGGTACTTTCGACAAAGTGAAGACCACTGGTTCATAGGTAATGGATGGATCAACCAAATAAGTAGGGTGACACGGCAAGTTGTTGTCGACAACGCCGTGAGAATTAAAACAGGCATTAAGGATGTTTGCCTTAGAAATGGGGCGGTAACATAACTTCCATCCTTTACTAATGGTAGAATTGGTCTTATCGAGTTGGTTTGTAATGTTGATATAAGTTATCAGTCGTACCCCCAATAAGATTTCTTTTTCCATTAAGACTTGTTGTTGCTTCAAGGCCAAGGAATACGCCTTACGACATTCATTAAACCTATAGAGGGTTTCCGGTGTCTTATTTATTTTGTAGTTTATTCATGACGCAAGCTTTTTCCTGCCAAGTTTAATAACCTCAATGGGGGATTTGTTTATGCTAGTGGTAACTGGAGTGTATAGCTACATTTGTCAATAGCATGTCTTAGAATGCTTAAAAAATCTGTCCAGGCCTTCTCAGTAGTCAAATTTTTTCTCCACAGTGGCCGACCAGTCAACACCAGACAACAATTTGAGCATTGCCTGAGAATCAATTTTGCGTCTATTTCTTGGTTAGATTAAATATCTCAAAGTACTCTTATATGCAAAGCTTTAAAAGCTGGAATTACCGGTCCCCCACCCGACTTCTTATAATTATGGGGAAAAGAAGAAAAACGAAAAGAAAAAAAAGATTACCTCAGAAATTATTCAAAAATAATACCAAGAAAGGTCGACACAATAAAACATATCAGAAAAAAGATTGGATGTTACGGGGACGTTAGTACTTTTAATCTGTAAATTCCTTCGTTTGACTTTTCCAATGAGTGTAAGCACATTCATCAATAGTGCTTGTTCAGAAATTGTAGGATTTTTTTAGCGCTAAAAATAAACATTACTCCCTAACAACTCACGGTGTAAAATTAATTGCCTGAACATTTTCACCCAAGAAAAACTTTGCCAAAGACTGACGATTTTGATCAACAATACAAAAAACATGATTCACGTGCCTAACACACTTTCTAGGCTTAGTGCATGAAAATGCAACTTTTATTCATTGACTCGAAAACTCAGAAAGCTATTAAATACTATTTTAACACTTACCCTTGCGATCGCGGTGCACAACACCAAATTTATTAAAATCAAAAATTCCATCCGGAAGAATTAAATTACCGAGAAAGAAGCAGCACAGTTAGTAGTTTAGATGTGTGACAGCGCAAGTCCAATTTTGACAAAATGTTGTCAAACGGTTGTCAAAGTGTATTTGTTACAAAAGTAAACACGATGCAAGATGACCACGGTAACTTGATTGAAAACAACAATAAACTTGCTGGGAATGGGTCACTAAGTGACGTTTACAATATCAGTAGCATACACCCCTCGATCTTATCATCTCACTCTATAGTGCGTATTTACCCATAGTTAAGTCGGAATGTGACGCGTTACACATGATTTTCATATGCAACCGACTTTACTTACTTATCCCTTCACAGGAAAAAAACAGGAAAAAAGGAAGAAAGAAAGAGAAAAGGAAAAAGGAGAAAATATATATATATATATATATATATTATCGACGGTATATTTGTAAGTCGGAAATATTTGTATTGTTCCGGTTTATTTTGGATTATTAATTTTTTGTATTTTATGAAGCCCCTTGTCTTGTAATGCCCAGCCTTGGGCGATTAGACGGTCAATAAAAGTTAAAAGTTAAAAGTTAAAAGTTAAAAGTTAAAAGTTAAAAGATAGGACAGCGAATTACAGTTATGATGCCCCTATGTATTAACCAGAGCCGGATCAGTCAGTTTGCCTCTCAGTACAACAGTGAATTCTGGATGACGTATGGCAGGACGTAGCACTGCAACCTATGCTGAAAATTATGGCGAGTATTTTCATTTTCTTTCCGCAAAACGAGGACTATGGTCGACTTACACTGAGTATATCCCGCTTGCTATCATGATGGAAGGTAGAAGAGCGGGGTATAATCGACCTAGTGTGGTATAATCACTTGATTATACACCGGGGTATAATCGGGGTGATTATACCCCAGTACCTTTTCGGTGTGCCCATGTGCAACTTATCGAGCTAAGCTTAAAACAGACGCCAACTGGTAGTTAAGGACTACGGCCCGTGACTCGCATATATACCAGCAGGAAAACAAGACGTATTCATTACGATTTTCGTATTTTAACATCACACTTTATAATTTTTGAAGCTAGTTTATTATAATTTTTCTTTGGTGATCTATTGGCATAACAAATTTTTAATTTTTACCGTATTAGTCTTTTAGTTTTTCGATCCCATGGTAATTATTAGCAAACGATTAAAAAATAGTACAGGAACACACACAGTGCCATCACTCGGCGGATTTCAGCAATACGTAATTGATGTGGCGTGTATAAAGAGCGAAAGTCGCCGACGCAGTTTCGTCCGTAACTTCTCGTTGGAGACAAATAATTTTATGAACTGATAAAATTGGTTCAGCTAATAAAACATAGCATTACGTTATAAATATTAATAATAACACAACGAATGTTTAGTCGTTTTGTTATTATTTATTTTGAATTGGGATATACTCCAATAAAACAGCCCTCTAGCTTTTGTGGACAATACGGCTAAAAATGTTTTCGCACCTAGCCTGTAACCAGACTAAAACTAACTCATGCTAATTAATTTGAAATTAAACCCCTCGCGCTGCGTGCTCGGGGTATAATTGCAAAATAATTAGCATTCGTTAGTTTTAATGTCAGGTTACAGGCTTCGTGTGAAAACAGTAGCCGTATTATCCACAAAAGCTCTAGGGCTATTAATACTGAGTATATCCCGCTTGCTATCATGGTGGAAAGTAGAGGAGCGGGTATAATCGACCTAGTGTTGTATATTCACCCGATTATACACCGGGGTATAATCGGGGTGATTATACCCTGGTACCTTTCCGTTGTACGCCTGCGCAACTTGCCGAGCTAAGCTTAAAACACACGCCAACTGCTATAGCTTGTACCACATTATGTTTGAAGAAAACTGACTGTATGACGCCACGTTTCCTTGCACGAAGAGTGCAAAAACATGTGGATATCACACTTTTAGACTCTACGCAGTTACTGTTAGAGTCTACAAGTGGGATATTCACGTGTTTTTTGCACTCCTATAAAAAAATAGTGGAAGGAAACATGGCGTCATACAGTCAGTTTCCTGAAAACGTAATGTGGAACAAACTATAATTGATGACCATGGAATTTGACTCTTATATGTACTAGCTGGAAAACACAACATATTGATTATGGTTTACGTATTTTAACGTCACACTTTATAATTTTTTTGGCTAGTGTCTTAAAATTTTTCTTCGGCCATCTATTGGCAAAAATAATTTTAATTTTTACCATGTTAGTCTTTCAGTTTTTCGATTCCATGGTAATTATTAGCAAACGATTAAAAATTAGTACTGGAACACACACAGTGCCATCTCTCGGCAGATTTCAGCAGTACATGATTGATGAGGCGCGTTTAATGGGAGTAAGTCACCAGCGGCAGTATCGCCTATAAGCTCTCGTCGGAGACAAATAATTTTAGGAACTGATGGTCTGGTCAGCTAATAAAACGTAGCATTACGCTATAAACATTAATATATACAATGAATGTTCACTCCTTTTGTTATTATTTATTTTGAATTCGGATATATTCCAATAAAACAGCCTTCTCGCTTTTGGGGATAATACGGCTAAAAATGTTTTCTCACTCAGCCTGTAACCATACTAAAACTAACTCATGCTAATTAATTCGAAATTATACCCCTCACGCTATGCGCTCGGGATATAATTGCAAAATAACTACCATTCATTGGTTTTAATGTCAGGTTACAGGCTACAGTAGCCAAATTATCCACAAAAGCTCTAGGGATATTATTACTGTGTATATCCCACATACTATCATGGTGGAAGGTAGAGGAGAAGAGGGTGTTATCATAGCTTATAAAGTTAACTAGATAGTGACTAGTAGATACACCGTCTCATTTCTTCTCGTCCTATGCGGGCCCCTAGCGGTAGTTGCGGCTACTAATACTAAGGCTTTGGCTTCGTGCTGCTTCGAAGGGAAAGCATTAGCAATGCTATTAGTAGCCGTAACTAATGCTAGGAGCCCGCGTAGGACGGGAAGAAGTGAGACGGTGTATCTAGTTAACTTTGTAATCTATGGTGTTATGGAGGAAGAGGGTTATTACCGGTGATAACACCACCTCTTCCTCGATAACACCCCTTCTTCCTTTTCGTTGTACGCATGCGCAACTTGACGAGCTAAGCTTAAAACAGACGCTAACTGCTAGTTAATTGTCGCGGCTTTTGATTCGTAAATATACCAGCAGGAGAACTCGACATATTCATTATGATTTTCGTATTTTTACATCAGACTTTATAATTTTTTACGCTAGTATCTCATAATTTGTCTTTGGCGATCTATTGGCATAAATAATTTTAATTTTTACCGCATTAGTCTTTTAGTTCTTCGAACTCATGGCAATTATTAGCAAACGATTAAAAATTAGTATAGGAACACATACAGCGCCATCTCTTGGTGGTTTTCAGCAATGCCTTGTTGATGCGACGCGTTTAACTGGAAAATGACTCCGACAGCAGCATCGCCTATAACTTCTCGTTGGAGACAAATAATTTTATGAACTGATAGATTGGTACACTAACAAAACGTAGCATTAGATTCTAACTATTAATAAACATGCGCTTATTCCTCCTGTTATTATTTATTTTGAATTGGTATACTCCAGTAAAACAGCCCTCTAGCTTTTGTGGATAATACGGCTAAAAATACTTTCGCACTCAGCCTGTAACCAGACTAAAACTAACGCACGCTAATTAATTTGAAACTATACCCCCCGTGCTACGCGTTCGGGATATAATGGCAAAATAATTAGCATTCGTTAAGTTTTAATGTCAGGTTACAGGCTTCGTGCGAAAACAGTAGCCGTATTATCTACAAAAGCTCTAGGGCTATTATTACTAAAAGACCCTGGCTAATCGAAAGCGAAACCGAATTATACTGAGAATTTTCGTTTTCTTTTTACTAAATGAGGACCATGGTCGGATTACACTGGGATACCCTGGCTCATAGAAACCAAAACCGACAGCGGACCTCCTCCTTCAGTAATTATACAGAACGAAGCTTTTCTCAATGGCGCGGGCAAACAAACCACAGATCTGTACAGCATACCTCACTTAGAGGCTGCTGCTTTGTTTTATGCCCTTATTAGGGAAATGACGTCAGCTTCGTTAATCGTCGGGTTTTTACGGAAACACCACAAAGCACTTTTTCGGTTAAGATTCGTTTAATTTAGCGTATCAACAAAATAAAAATGACGTTAGGCCTAATACGAAATGCCAATGCCGAAGCGAACGAAATTACAGGTTGGTTATTGAAATGCGATGGTGGAATGGCGTCAGCTTCGTTTTTTCGGCAACACGAAGCTGCTTATACGTTTCATTTGGCCTATCAACAACATAAAAATGAGGTTAGGCCTAATACCAAATGCCAATCACGTAGCAAACGAAATTACAGGTTGAGTGATGAAATGCGATGGTGGATGGTAACGCTACGCCAGATAAGAGTTAAACGTCGTTCACAAAACATTAAAGGTAAACATTATAAACAAAACTAAACACCGTAAATCAAAATTACTTTGTATGTCGAAATCGAGATTGTAAATCGAAACCGAATCCCTAACACGAAATTCCTTCAGAAAAATCGTTTTGGGAAAAGAAAACAAAAATTCTCAACCGTATTCCACTCGTGCTTGGATTAAATGTATAATTTGGGTGTTTTAGCACTCAACTATCCTTTCCAACAAATTTCCCTCGACCTTCGGTCTCGGAAAATTAAAACTGGAAAGGAGTTTCGTGCTAAAACACCCAAATTGTCTATTTAAAACAAGCACTCGTGGTATTATAACTGATAACACCACAGCGTACCTTCTGCTTCAGTAATTATACAGATCGAAGCTTTTTTCAATGGGCGATGACAAACAAATCACAGATCTAGACAGTATATCTCACTCAGAGGATGCTGTTTGTTTTATGCCCGTATTAGGGAAATGACGTCAGCTTCGTAAATAGTCGGGTTTTTACAGAAACACGAGGATGCTTCTCGTTTAAATACATTTAATTCGGCATATATCAGCAACATAAAAATGAGGTTAGGCCTAATACTAAATGCCAATGCCGAAGTGAACGAAATTATTGGTTGGTTGATGAAATGTGATGGTGGATAGTATCGCTATGCCAAATAAGAGTTAACATCGTAAACCAAACATCAAAGGTAAACATTCCATAAAACCAAACACCGTAAATCAAAATTACTTCATAAATCGAAAATGAAATCGGAAATCGAAATCGAAACCGTTAAACGAAATTCCTTCAGAAAATCGTTTTGCGGAAAGAAAACAACAATTTTCAAACCGAATTCCACTCGTGCTTCCATGAAATTGATAATTTGTGCGTTTTAGCACTCAACTCCTTTCCAACAAATTTCCCTCGACCTTCGATCTCGGGAAATTAAATGTGGAAAGGAGTTTCGTGCTAAAACACACAAATTATCAATTTCGTAGAAGCACTTGTGGTATTATAGCGGAAAGTACAGAGGAGGCTAGTGGGGACGATCTATTCCCAAATTAAAAATACTTCCTCCTTATGGTTGCAAAATAAATAAATACTTTCTTCAAAAAGGGTCACAAAGAAAGTTTTACAATTTCAACTTCCTTTCTATGATGAGGTCACAGCCGAGTCAAACGAGTAAGGTGACTGCGGAGACTGTGGAGAAGAAGAGTGAGGTATATCAAAAGATAATATAACCGGAAATATGTATTAGAAAGCTAATAAATAAGTTTCGTTATTCTAATTTAAATTGAACGTTGTCAATTGTTAAGTTAGGTTGGCTCGTATTACTGGGCAGCAACGTGTATTAAATCAGCTGCATGCTGCGTAAATTACAATCTATGTGACGAAAACATGGTCCAACAACCGAAAATTAACAAGAAATTCTAGGTCAGCCAACAAATCTTACTATTTCAGTTTCCAAGTAAAAAATTGTATTTTCTTACCACCCCAAAATAGTTTTTAATCAGATTTTCACCAGCGTCGACAGATACATCACATTCGCACTGCTTGATTACAAAATTTCAACGAGCAGCTACTGTCTGCCGATTTCATAGCTGCCGTTGTAAATAGGTACCATCGTTTTCATGTCGAATTTCTTTTTATTACTTTTCGGGTGATTCTTGATCATAATCAAAGTTCCACCTTCAAATTCCTAACCTGTCCGAAATTTGTTGGCTTTGTATGCATGATGCAATTTTACTGCCTGCTTCTGTTGTTAGGTATGCCTGAGGATAGAGTGGACGTGAGAAGTCGTATTCACTTTATAAAATGGATAATCTAGTCAGCATGCCCTGCCCACGGGAACCTAAGGCATATTCATTTCTCTCCCGTTAGCAAGCAGCTTGGCGTAAAACCACTCACTGAATCATTTGAGTAGTTAAATGCCATCTGCAAATGACGTAGATTAAAATCCCAAGACGTACGGCCTTTTTCTTCGTCCCTAACAAACCTTGGTGATATCGCCAAGGTTTATTAGCTGCTTCATGAAGCATTTTGCGAAGCTTAATTATAAATCAGCAACTGATACTAGGAAACAAGCTTTGGGCCTATTGTAGGCAGAGCAAATAGAAATTTATTTTAATGACTTTACCATACTTATTGATGCTCCTAAAAAATCTGGGTGCGGTACTCACTTAACTAAGTTTGGTCTTTTTGCCCTTTGGTGTGAAGCTCTTTGCTGGCCCTTTCCTGAAATTTTGAGATTTAAACAACATTGGAGAGTAAACATTGTTTCAGTAATGACACTTAGTCCAGCTTCTAATCAATAATACACAAAAAAAAATTACAATGTTACATCTGTTTGGTAAGGTTTTGAACTCGGTTTTAAGAAGTTAAAGATATAATATTTTAATTCTAAACTTTTTCAATCCCACATAAGAAATAAGCCATTAGCTAAAACCATACACTAGAAATAATGCAGTACACTAATCCCCGACGTGTCTCAGCCTGCTGGATGACAATATGGCTGACCTAATTACATTATGGGTTGGCCCCCTTTAAAGTCACACAAAATAGCCGACCGAATTCATTATAGGATCGTCCCATGATATTGCATTGTGGGTAGGGGTGTGCGATATTAATATTTTGGGTTCGATTCGATTTCGATCGATTTGGGGGAAGAAAACCTCGATTTCGATTATTAGTCGATTTCGAAATTCAAGTTTTTTCTTTTTCGATTTTGATCTATTTTGTTTTTCAACTTGTATCTCTATGGGCTAGCCTTTGAAAAAGTTATCAAGTTTCAGAATCAGTAATTACATTCCGGGTAAACTATTATTTCACTTCGTGCGAACTTGAATTGTGTGTTCGTTTATTAGGCTAAACTACATTTTTGGATTGACACAGCATTTGCACAAAAAACCCCCCCCCCCCCCAAAAAAAAAAAAACCAACTGTTGCACTTTCTTGTATTACAATCCCATGGTACTAACAAGTGTTCTTTTTGTTTATTAGTCAACAATTTTTATTATAAAATATACATACACTTAAGTTTATAATGTTATTACTGTCTTATCACTTTTTTGAGCAGCAACTTCCTGAGGTTTTATTTCGTCCAATTAACTCCATATGTTAAGCAATTTTGGAAAATTCGCTTTACAAATTCGCTTTTGAAAAGTGAAATTTCATTAGAACAAACAGCTATGGACCACAACAATTAGTTCTTTAGAGAATGAGTTCCTTCAAAACAAGCTATTGTAGTAAAATTTATTCTATTCATCAGTAAGCCTAGATCCCACTACCTAATTTTTGCAGTTTCCATTTATTTTCTAGATTAGGTTTTTAGTTTCTTACCATATCATTGTAAATAAATGGAACTTTCGTTTTTATTTTTTTTAAATCAACATTAGGGTGAAAAATTTGAATAATGGGCCTAGCTTTTAGGAAGTGAAAATACTTCTTAGGCTACCTTACCTTTTGTTTTGTTTCCTTTAATTTTTTTTTTTTAGTTAATTTCATACTAATGTCAATACATGCAAGAAAATGCCACCTTTAATTAAAAATTCAACATTAAATGAATCAAAATTAATTCCGTAATCCTTAAAAACATCGTAGCAGTTGATTTCGAGAAGTTGGTTGCTAACTCCAGCGGCCATATTGCTTTTGAGAGGCCACTTCCGGTTTAGCTTTGGTGAACCAGATCACTCAGATTAGGTTTTTGAATACTACCGGAAGTAAACAAACTTTATGAGGCACGCTGTAGCTGTCAAGGTAGAGATGAAAGCTTGTAAACAATGGAATTTAGGGGCCACAATAACGTTTTCCAGCATTAAATCATTAGAGTTAACATCTGTTATTTACAATTTAGGTATGTTTTAGGGTTCCAACCACCAATAATGGTTCGTTGTAAAAGTTTTTCTGTTGATTCTATAAAAAAAAATTATTTTGAGCTACGGCCCCTGACATGCTCAAGTTGTGCTTTATAATTTGTTTAAAACCGTCTATCATTGTTTTGTTTTACGATTTTGACTAAAGTTAATGTCTTATTTGATGCTAATTTTTATTTTAAATTTATTTTAAGTGTATTTATTGAAAAAAAATTCACAAAATCGAAAATAATTCGAAAATCGAATTTTTCGATTTTGATTTGAATGGATTCGATTCGATTTCGACAACGTAATAAAATCGAAATAGAATCGAAAATTTCGATTTTCGCACAGTCCTAATTGTGGGACATGTCAACAGTTAACTATTAACAGATCAACTATTAACGTCCCTTTACAACGATCTCCGACACCCAGTGACGGGCTTCCACTCCAGTATACTAGGCTCGAGACTGAGCCAAGCCTTGAGAAATTGTTTTTAACACCCCAAACACTAAAATTTCACGAAAGAGGAAAAAAAATTCGTAGGAGGGGGACGACCACGTGACTCAAGATGGCCACTTTGGTTCAAGATGCCAACGTGATGACCGCCAAGATGGCCACCAAGATTTGCGATGATTTCCAAGAGGAGCAGCGAGATTCAATTTTAGCCATACCGACATTTAAGATGGCTGTCGAGATGACCAGCGTGACTCAAGATGGCCTTAATGTTTTGGTGACTCAACATTTATTCGGTGACTCATCCTTCTCTAATCACAAGGCGAGTCATCCTTATCTAATTAGTGGGTGAGTCTCCTGTGGGTATTCAGCGGGATGAGTCATTCGTATCTAACTAGTGACGTCATCCTTATCTTACCAAGATGACATAATTCCTATTGTGGCCTGGGTATGTGTACCATCATTACTGACCACCTCTGGCATCAATAGTTTGATGCCTAATTATTTTTGGATTTATTGTTCCCAACCAGTGGTGGTTTTAAGAGGAGTGGGGAGGGGTGGGAGGAGGATGTGCCGACAGGAAACCATTCATTCCTTTGAGGGTCTGAAACATTCCGCGAATCATTGCCTACTAGATACATCTGAAGATTACGTTTAAAAGTGTAGAAAACAAATTTCAAGTTCTTTGTATCGGGAGTATACAGGCATTATACTCTCTTTCCCCCTACCCCAGGTCCCCATATTAAATATGATTTATTGCAACGTTCAATGGCATTATAACACACATAAAATTAATCTTTATGTTTGTTGCCTGACTGTATATAGTATTTACATGGTCATGATCGGTAAATTTCAGAAATATTTGTGTGTTTGCTTGGTGCTTCGGGTTGTTAATAGTCTAATAATAACAATAATAATAATAAATTCTTTATAATCAGACAGAGAAGAATGCAAAACTTAATTAACAGCTGAATAAGGTACTATTTCATTTGGTAAAGCAGTTTAATAACTGTTCTTAACTCTTTGTAGTTTGATAACACGGATTTGTAAAATTCTGAAAAAGCTACTTTTTACAATGCTTCAAAAATATTTCTTCTACTTCTACAGGCTTTTTCTCTCTAAGAGCGTCACGATTCCGGTTGTTTGCAAATTAAAAATAAAGCACAATGTCTTGCTTCAGTTAAATTCTTCCGTATTGCATTTTTGCATTAGGCCACCAAAAGTTAATTAAATGGTTCTCAGGAGCGCACGCATGCTTTTTTTTTCTTGGCGCATGAAACGTTTTTTGACGCCATACTCCTAAAATAAAATTCTGATCACACATCACATTTTCACCAAACACTTCCTAGAGCTGATGACCATATCTACCCATTGCTCTATTCGCATAATTACTTCGAAACGAATCTGAGAACCGTCCGAGGCGTGTCACAACTAAAACTTGGATTTGCAATTAAAAGACCAATGTTTAAATTTAACATTTAAACTTTGAACGTTGCTGAAACTTCCATTAAAACCTATATATTTAACTCTACAACAAAATTGCGAGTAAAACGTAAAAAAAACTTGTGAGAACCATTTCATTAATTTTTAGAGAAATTTAAACCACCATACCTTTCTCCTTTAATTTAGTATATTTCCCACACGCGTTGCCTGTCGTATTTCTCGTCAGGAGGTTGAGCGTTATATTATTGCATTTTTACAGCAACACTCTGGTAGTTCTACGACTCGAGAACTCATCGCTCAGTTCCGTCTGGCCGACTGAAGCATTGATTCCCGTAATTTCTAAGCCTAAAAGCAGCATTTCCTCTCTAAAATACGCATCATGAGCATGAAAAATTCCTAGAAGCACTAAAAAAAAAAAGCATAACTGCCAATTCAAGCACTTCTTTAAAACAGCCAAAGACAGCGTTCCTTGCTGCAGTGGATCATCTTCTGATATAAGGTTCCAGTTTTCAAACGACCCCACAAAACGCGTGAAATAGCGGTCTATCATTTTTCTACGAAGCTGTGCGCCGCACATGCTTGGTGTGTGAATGTATGTGATCAGATGTCTGGTACACCTTCAGCTAACAGTGTGCAGCATCAGGGTCTGGGTTTCTGGTCGTAAAACGCAGACCGAAATATGAGTTATGGAAGAACGTACTTGTAAATTTATGCGTTCCCCTTGTGCTTGGAAAAAAATGGTTCTGAAAATGTTTCTAAAAGAAACTTTATTAAAACGAGAATTTGTAAATTAACGGAAAAAATACTGCAACGTAAAAGAAACGACAATGCGTGTTGATGGTTGCCTAAGGCATACAACCCCGAACATATACATCAAAAACACGGAATTTCGGGATTAGTTTACTTATTCCAAAAGTTCGTAAATTTTTTTTTCTTGCTTCTGAGAAATTAAAAAACCCGACCGACAGAGGGAATGTCTTTTCACAATTTTAAAAATTCACAGTTGAAAGTATGGAAGTTGGTGCGTACCACAAAGTAAATGGCATCATATTAGGGTTGCTGAGGAAGATGAATTGCGCTAAAACCATTGTTACCGAACCCGCAATGATAGATTTCACTGATCATAATGTCAAAATTGCTGTTTTCGGTTGTCCAGAACTTCATCAATTCATAAACTGACAGTTATAAACTAATGATAGTCGATCATTGCACCATTTTAGGGTAGCTGGGAAAAATGGATCCCACTAAAAACCATTGCTATCGAGCCAATAATGATGGATTTCACCGATCATAGTCAACAACTAAACAACTAGAGGAAGCCCATGCTACGCACGGGGCCAGTCATGAATTAAGTTTACAGACCCACTTTTCCTGACACACTTAAGCAAATAGTTGTCTATTTGGGTCGTATTGAGCACACTGAAAAGGGCGTAATTGTAAACATTTGCGAACATTCCGCCTCCTCCCCCCCTCCTGTCAACCTTGGACACTGGCTTACAAACGGTGACTTTTCTAAGTACGGCTGGTGTTAGATGCACCATTTCCAATATTCTGGATGTTTGTGGAAGTTTCTTCCCCATTCCCACTCCTCACTCCCACTCCCCACTCCCACTCCCATTTTCGCGCACACCGGCTAAGAAACGCTTTCACGGAATTAAGGTTTTTCAATCCAATTTTTGCGCACACTGGCTGACAAAGGCTGATTTTCGTTCGCTTCGCTCATTCAATCAGCGCATCCCATGGGTTAAATCACTGGATGCATCGTTTTAAAAATTGGCATGCTCAAGCATCGTTCTTGGGCACAACGCAGCCAGGACCTGTTTTCCCGTTTTCCCGCTTGCCCGGAGCGCAGCGCTGAAAGCCTTCATCTGTGAAATAAATAAGCCACAGGATCGTTTCCAGCTGCCAATTTCATTTTACTCATCAACAATCAACGGTTTGCTATGCACGGGGCCGGTAATGAATTAAGTATGCAGACCCACTTTTCCTGGCACACTTAAGCAAATAGGAGTTGTGTTTTTTGCTATCCTACTGAGCGGACTGAAAAGGGCGTAATTTTAAACATTTACGAACCTTTTTCCCCTTTGCTTCCCCTGTCCCCCCTCCCCCCCCCCCCGTTTCCCATCTTTGCATGACAAAATGTTTCTGTGGGAAGTATATAAATAAGGTTTCGTAGAACAAAAGTTGAAACCTTTAGCACGGCTGCTTTGGAATTTTTCTTTTCTGAGAGAGGAAAAAAGTAAATCATCGGCCAGTTGGAAACGAAGAGTTCATAAAGCTCACAAACGAAACAATGATTCTCATTCTTGATCACAATAATACCCAAACCAGGTCCTGACCTATGAAATGCCCAGTCTTTTTTCCTTTGCATGACTACCGCGAAGATGTGTTTGTCAACCCTATCGACAAATATCATCACAACTTTTCTTCGGGTCAAGTGTTTATTTAAGATGACGGGTGACGACTTTCTAATTTGACTTTCCAGATGTGGAGTTTGCGAGTACGGCCAGGCAGACATTGTGGAGATCGACAATTTATTGTGGCCACTTTTGTAGCAGGTTTTTTATGGTGAGGATGAGTCGGTCATGTTGATGGATACTCACCAGAAGTTGAAGTCAACATGGAGAAGCCAGCTCGTAAGGATTAGGATTCACGATCCTTTCAAAATTTACTATCGTTCACACTGCTTGCCAAGCAGATATCGTAGCGATAAAGTGACTACACAAACAATAATTCATACGACATAGGCACCCCAACAGATCATTATTGTTTGGAAACACTGGCGATACTAACAATAGAATTATCAAATGAACTTAGGAGTATTAAGGCTGTTGGGATCATTACTTGCCTGGTGCGTGTAAAACTGAGGAGTCTGTAACATGGAAAGGAGGACTTTTCTGATCTAAGTGCATACGGACTTCCTTTTGTCGCATTATTGTGTCGGATATAATATAAATTTCATCATGTAATAAGCATTTTACTGCTCTAAAACGAGCAAAACGGCAAGAAAGGATTTCCTGGGGGACTGCTAATTACCATTACATAATCCATTACATTATGTGTAGCATTACATAATGTTACACAGTTAAAATTACATTATTTGAAAACAAGGTAAAAAAAAGAGAATCATATCAAAGAATGCATCGTCAAATGGATAAAGCAAGTTTCTCTAATTACAAAACATCAATCGGTGGCCAATTTAGGATTGTTTTTAAAATGAATTAGATGGGAAATGAGAAGGGTCGGAAATTTCAGGGACAATTATCGGGACGGAGAAGCTGTGCTTATAAGCATCATCCATTCAACAATTTCTTTAAAATATTAAGTGGTGAGGCCGCGACAATGTTATCACTCAAGGAATTCCACAATAGGGCGACTCTTACAGCGAAAAAAAGATTTCCTACGGTTAAGGTTGAATATGGGGACTTAACGATCCATCATTAAAAAGTTTGGCCAGACCTTTGAGCTACACTGTATAAATTGGCATGAACTTATTTGGATGTTACTTCAGGAGTGCACTGATGCTTGACTTGTGGTTCAGTTTGCGGGTCTTAATCTCTGGAGGCATTTAAAAAAAAATGGACGCCAGTTTGTATCGACCGTAATAAGGATTAACATAGGACGTTGGTGGGCTTAGCTAACTCAATCAACTGTAGATGATAGGAACGGGACTAAGAGACTATATTTCCCATTCATGGTTTACTGATTTATTTGCATAGCCAACATTATCATTTGGCAGGCTCCACTGCCTCTAAACATTGAACGGAATAAAAGTCAAGTGGTTAAAAAATTAATCTGGGGGTAAATTCAAGATTCAGAGACAAATATTTGGGGAAAGTTCAAATGTTTCAGGCCAAAAAAAATACAACTTATATGAGTCAGTAGCTGAACTGATAAAAGCGATCTGGTTACCAACGTAACAACACTTGTAGGTAACGAAGACAAGGTGAGCCCGTTCCTTAGTGACGTAACGTAACAAAGGTACAGAAATAACGCAATACAAAGAATTGCTAAGGTTGAATGGGCTTCCATCTTCAAGGAAAGCGGTCCCAGTAGAATCAAGGCCAATTACACACTCCTCCAGCATTGACAAGGTCGGACACAACAACCAAACGATGGACCTGGTACCGCCATCAGCAGTGCAGGACAAAGTCCTGATGTAGGAAAAAGCCTAGGCTCTGCCACATCATACAGTTTTGTGAAGTGTCAGGCCCAATAATGGAGGTGTGCAGTACCTTACCAGTACAGATGCTGGGGTGAGTGAGAGTGATGCAGAATTCGTGTTCCTAGGAAGTTCGTGCCTGAAGTTTGGGTACCCAAAATGTGGTAAGAAAGAGAAAAATATAAATTTAGTTAAATGACAATTTAAACTTTTTGGGCTGTCAAAGATATCGATGTGCCAATGTATGCGAAGCTTCACTCAAAAACAAACGTATTAAGGAAACTTGACGTTATGTATGGAGCTCCCATTTACTATTCTCATGGTTTTTGTCAAAGGTGCTTTTATTCCATCTCAGTCTGTTGACTCAAAAGCCCTTTAAACCTGAGTAAAACTTATGATGAGAGTTGGGTTGAGTTTATTGAGAGTGGTATCCCCTTCTGGTGGTTTTATTTAAGGTGATTAATTGTACAGAACATTGTTGAGCTAGGTCATTTATGTTAAAAGCCTCGTTGAGATAACAATGTTGTGATTACGTTTTCTTGCTAAACCTGGATATACGACTTTGTACTGTTGATGACTAACTCGTGTTTGTTTGTACATTTGTCTTGTTGTTGGGTGAATTGGTCTTATGAAGCAGGACGTATGCTAGGTCGCCATCTTTGTGAGATTAGGAACCAAACTCCTGACTTGTTCATATGAACTATAAGTTGTTTTAAGTCCAATTTCACATGCAAGTATAGGAATGAAGTTACTGTAGGTTAATGGTGAAGTTTACAGTGAAAATTATTAAAGTTGTGGACTGAAATGAACGGTTTATTTCTTTCTACTTTCACGATTGGCATCACTCATCCATGAAACACAGCGGTTTATTCATTTCCGCAATAATTGCTTGGGTCATCGTTGTATGGTTTGTATGGTAAGTGTTATATGGTTTACCTCAGACAGAAAGGTACCGGTTATTGAAGATGCATGAAACATTTCGTTTGTGGTATGTGCCGGACTATGGACGATCCGTGTCTTTTCTTCCTTATTGTTGGTGAACAGTTGGTATGTTCAAGTGGATGACATGGTGTTCTCTGGACTTGATGACATTATTGACAGCATGAAACAGCTTCTGCTCACGGCTGTTTATTCATTTCCGTAATAATTGCCTGTGTCATCGTTGTATGGTTTGTATGGTAAGCGTTATATGGTTTGCCTCAGGCAGGAAGATGCTGGTTATTGTAGATGCATGAAACATTTCGTTTGTGGTATGAGCGGGACTATAGATGATCCGTGTCTTTTCTTCCTTATTGTTGGTGAACAGTTGGTATGGTCAAGTGGATGACATGGTGTTCTCTGGACTTGATGACATTATTGACAGCATGAAACAGCTTCTGCTCACGGCTGTTTATTCATTTCCGTAATAATTGCCTGTGTCATCGTTGTATGGTTTGCATGGTAAGCGTTATATGGTTTGCCTCAGGCAGGAAGATGCTGGTTATTGTAGATGCATGAAACATTTCGTTTGTGGTATGTGTGGGACTATGGATGATCCGTGTCTTTTCTTCCTTATTGTTTGAACAGTTGGTATGTTCAAGTGGATGACATGGTGTTCTCTGGACTTGATGACATTATTGACAGCATGAAACAGCTTCTGCTCACGGCTGTTTATTCATTTCTGTAATAATTGCCTGTGTCATCGTTGTGTGGTTTGTATGGTAAGCGTTATATGGTTTGCCTCAGGCAGGAAGATG
>JAHWFP010159868.1:37227-59997 GCA_023313725.1 Lithobius niger | reverse complement strand
CATCATTAAGGACGTATGATGTGCGTGTGTGTTTGTTTGCTTGTACCTCTATTCATCTGGAACCAAAGCATTTACAAAGATGGGAGTAGGACCAAACGAAAGATAAATAAATTGTACTCAGTATAGGCCTATTTTCATCTCTGTAACTTGATATTACCCTCAAATAAGCGAAAGAACCTGAAAAACTAACGTCCAAGTTTTTTTAAACCCTCACGATGTTAGTTCTTGACGTCATAGTTTGTTCATGAAAACCTCCTCGAGGGAAGCGAGATGAACTGGAAAAGGATGCACGGAAAAAATAACCTACTAAAATGATAGCGTATTTTGCAATAGATAGAGATCTTACAAATAGATCTTACATATAGATCTTACAAATGGTTTTAACTTACTTGATGGATAGAAAAAAAGACCTGTACAGCTTGTTTTAAAACGTGTCAATCATGCGTGTTTCTGAAGCACGGAGGTGCGTGGATTGAACGAGCAAAGCGAGCGATTTCCACGTAAACTAAACCTCTTCAATGTGTGTTTCGCTTTGTACTATCAATCTTTTATCTCTCACCTTCGTAGGGGATTACTTCTGGAGGAGAAGACCTACAAACGTGCAAACAAACAAATCGTATGTTTGGAATGATGTAGGTGAAATGTAGATATGCTGAGGAATGTGCTGAACGAACTGTGATCAACATTTGCAATTTGTTTGCGTCGAAATAATCAGTACATCGAGGTAATCAGTTCGAGCAAAGCGAGTTTTGTAACAACTGACTTGATGCATGGAAACCTGGTTTTAAAACGGTGCCAAACATTCGTGTTTCTGAAGCATGGTGGTGCGTAGATTGAGCGAGCAGAGCGAGCGATTTCAACCTAAAGTAAACTTTTTCAATATGTGTCCCGCTCTCAATCTTTCATCTCTCACCTTCATAGGGGATTACTTCTGGAGGAAAGGACGTACAAACGTGCAAAAAAACAAATCTTATGTTTTGAATGATATAGATGAAATGCTGGCGCGCTTAGGAATGTGATGGACGAACTGTGAGCAGTAATTACATTTAGTTTGCGTCGAAATAATCAGCATATGATTTTGTGATGCTCTTGGAATCAAAGAACTTACTGGAAGAATGGATCGACGCGCACGTATAGCTCTCGAATGGCCAGACTGTTGGAATGATTTATGGTTATCGTTTGTTTATGCAGTAAAGCCTTACGAAGCCTTACGCGTACTGCACTCTGACCATTTGCTTGATCGTTTTAGACGTGGAATGTCTGTCAGTAGCACAAGAGTTGCGGCATGAAAGCTCCTCGAGTGTAGCGAGACGACGCGGAATGAACGAGCAAAGCGAGCGACTCCACTAGTTTTTATTTAATTTTTTACTGGGCTGAATAATTTGTGGACACCCTGTATTTCTCGTAGTGGGATAGAAAATGTGGTGTGATTTTCGGATGAACCATGGGATGCGAAAGGATGCTGATTTTTCGAATGAAAGTTTCAATATAATCGTAAAATTTCCACAATGATCAATTTCAAGTACAAGGTACTTTGTGTTTGAGGTTTGGTTTAATTTGTTGTAGGTGTAGATGGTGTTTTTTTGAGCAGCTGATGGCATAAAGCATTTTTTTGCCTGTACTGATATGAAGTTAATTTACAGTGAAATAGTCATTTATTTTATCAAAGCCATATTCTAGGTTTTGTATCACAATTTCTTGATTAAAATTAATTCACATCAGAAAGACGTCAGCCACATACAAAGTTAACAACCCAGTAAAATCCTGAAAATTAGAGTCGGGAATATCGTTTACGTAAATCAAACAAATTCATCAGCCCGAGTACACCATATTCAACTTCCTTTCAAGTGCTGTAAGTGTTGTCAATTTTTACACTGCTGATTCTGTTTGTAAGTTAGTTTATCAAGATATTTAAAAATTTGTCTCTAACACCATACTTATACAATGTTCTAAACAGAATTTCTTTATCATGTGTATCAAACGCTTTTATTTTATCAGGAGTAATATAACGAGAGTGTAGTTTTTTATCGATAAATTTTCTCAATCACGAGTTGCATTCCGAAACTGAAATAATACCGACCACTTGCGCGAGGTGTTCGTGTCAACTTAGGAATGTAACGAGTGGTTGATAAAATTTATCGATACTTAAACTAAGCTCGAGTTGCATTTGAAACGAGAATATACCGTCTCCTTTAAACATCAACTTTAAAATAAAAACTACAACTTGCACAGTAAGACAGTGGTTTCTTGGTTAAATGCATAATTCCTGTGTACACGAAAGTATGAAACTGTACAAATTGTTGCCAGATGTAATTACTGGTTCGTTTCGTGTTTATAAGAATGGTATTTTCTACTGTTGCCACCATGAATACAGTAGTTTTGTTTCCCTAACGACCCATCACAAACTTACCAAAAATAAGTCGCCGTGAAGGCAGAGAAGTTTCAGTCAGGGCGCTACAACCTAAGTAAATACGTATTTTATTTTTAATGGAAACTGTTGTTTCTTGGATTTAAACTAGAATATGTTCCGTAACAATGCTAAAGTTTGCACCAATTATTATTATATATAGCTTTTAGGCCCTTGTTTAATACTTTTTGTAAACGTTATAATAATTCCGTTGATGTTAAGCTGTGAATATTGCTTGCGAGTGAATATATCCATGCTTCAAATAAGGCTTGTGTTTTTGATTTATCATACATTTTACTTGCGTAGCATAGGAATTGCTTTTATTATCTTCGTAATGCGATTGTCAGTGTGATTGTAAAATTTCCAATTTTTACCGGGCCATTTTCTAATCCTAAGTATTTTGTATTTGTGAGTTTTGTTATAGTTGAACAGTTACAATTAGCTAACTTACTACAGTTGTTACTATAATGTAATGGCAACTGTTATAAAATTAATAATAATAAAAATATTATTATTATTTCAGATTCACTCACCAAGTTGAAGGTGATTTGGAACTGAGAGGGGAACGGATGCCACTTATTCGAACCATTAATTTCAAAAGTTCAAAAGTTAAACATAAACGGGCCAATATGGGCTACAGAGTAAAGTGGTGAGGCTTTTTTAGGAATGCAATCAAGTCAGATAGTCTCAGTTTATGCTTGATGACTGCAACAGATAGTGATGAGACAGCCTGCACAGTCAAGGAATACCAAGCTGACACAGCCTGAAAGTGAAACACATTTTTCGGCAATTTAGCTTAGTTATATAGAGGAACTACTTATTTAAATCTGTGTCCTTAGGTCCAAGTTACAGCACGTACTTAATTCGAAAAAGGGTAAGTCAATCGAAAAAAAAGCCATTCAGAATTATGAAATCAGCTTTAAAACATCGTAGCTACAAAGATTCCAGGTTAAGTTTCGTGAGATGGGCATTGAATGGCAAGTACTGCATGTCAATCAGAGATTTCGTGAAATAGCCCTGACTGGATTCGATATGATCGATATCTTGCGTGAGGTAAGGGGACCAAACAGGAGTAGCATATTCCAATAAGGGGCAAACAAAGACCTTATGTGCCCACAGCTTAGTATTCATGCAACCCGAGGTGGATGCCCACTGAACAACGGCAAAGCATCGATTAACATATGCCACGACGTGATCACAGTGGGTGGTGGATTTAGGACTGGAATCAAACCAAATTTCCAAGTCTTTAACACAGAAAACTCTTTGCAGCGGAACCCCATCCAAAGTATAAGCATACACTGGATTGCCATGCCGATATGGGTCGGTTACGTTTGTGGCTGAGACTAATAATTACCAGTCAACGGACCAACGAAGAACATGACTGGTTCCTGCTCGAACATATTCATTATCGTGGGAGTCAGTGATCGCACTGTGAAATTTGGTTTCATCCGCGAATTCCTGCTGTTCCGTGTTACGAAGATTACAAAATAGATCATTAAGCAAAACAATGAAATGGAAAGGACCAAGCACAGAGCCCTGCGGGGCACCAATAACAATATCCATGTGCGAAGAACAAGAACTGCTGACAACAACACGTATGCGATCGGTAACAAAAGCACCAATCCCAGCTAGAAGTTGCCCATTAAACCCAATTACGGACTCAAAAGCAGTTTTGAACTCAAAAAGAATTTCATTAGAAGGTAATCCTACATCCGAAGCGTCAGTACACACATTATTTCACGAACAACAGAAGTTGGTGAGTTGAGGATACGGGTGCAAAAATCCACCGACCACTAGCCAGTTGGCGATTAAATTAGGCAGGGTGGCGATTAAAATATTTGTCCAATAGCCAATTTGGCCGGTGGATTGGAGGGTAGATAAATAGGGCTGAAACAGACTGAATGTATTTTCCCTTCTTGTTGGTAAATTTTATAAGGATTTTTCATCAGTTTTCCGATGGACTAGATCCCAAGCTATAGCTTTTCGTTTCAGACAAAAAATTTTACGGATAGGGAGGATTTCTTTATTTTCAAACAAGTTTGCAAAACCTGTGTTCCTTCAAGGCCAGTGAAAATACCACAATTTATAAGAAACTTGTGTTTGAGAAATTGTATTGATCACCACATCTAGATTGAATGATTTTTTTTTTTTTTTTTATTGGTTACTGGTTTTCAGTGTCTTAGAACTTTTTAATTTAGCGACAAATTTTCTCAGTTGGCGACTAAAAATTATGTTCTACTGGCCAATGGCGAGTTCAAAAACCTATAGTTCAGGATCGCCCCGGCGAAAACAAAATTGCACATCACCAACTAGATGTTGGCTGTATTGTAACATCTGATTCCGAATGAATTTTCCATGACGTTACATGGGGAAGGTGTAAGAGCGATTGGTTTAGAGTTCTGCGCCTCAGCAGCAGTCCCCGTTTTAAACAAGCGGCCGCAGCAGTTTCCTACATAACAACCGGTCTTCTGTACACTTTTGCCACTTTTCAACGAAGATGTTGAGGCGCACAATTGTATCGCACACTGCAACAGCTATCTGTATAAAATAATCTAAAAGTGGTATACCATCACAGTTGCCAGTTAAAATTGTGTTAGCTTTTAGGCCTAGTTTTAGATTTTAGACGTAATTGTCAGCTTTTAGGCCTAATTTTTACCTGCCGTTTTAAGTTCTTAAGTAGCAGTAAACGGAGAATTGGGTTTGAGAGTAGGCCTATTCCTCCTGGTAACACGATGTCGGGACTTCAACATGGTGTTATGCCAAATTTTCAGCTTTTAGCCTAATGTTTTTTCCTGCTATTTTAATTTCGTAAGTGGCAGTTAACGAAGAATTAGGTTTGAGTGTAGACGTGTTCATTAACGCAAGACGGTGTCGACACTAATGTGTGTCGTTTATGCAATCCTTATGATTTTTTTTATGGTAGCATGTCTTCCTGTAGTGGTTAAATGCGACGATCAAATGTTATTACTTCACTGAGTTATGCAGAGAAAGCCTACAAGGAAGCAACGATAATTTAATGTGCCGTCTTTTAAAGTCCACTTAACTACAACTGAAAAAGACGACGAACGAACAATGTCGTTGCTGTCGTCTTCCCATCTTTCGCTGTACGGAAAACCAAAACTGGTAAAAGGGGCCGTCAAGTTCCGAATGGTTCGGCCCTTCAAAGGAATGATATCAACACACCAAAACATCGCCAAGTTAATCGTACCGCTTAATAGTTCGAAGGTTAAATGAAAACTAGAACATTGCTACTTTCCAGAGCAATGTTCAAGTTTTCATTTAACGACCGAAGTATTATTCGGTGCGATTAAGTTGGCGAATGTTTTGGTGTGTTGATATCACTCCTTTGAAGAGCTGAACCATTCGGAACTTGGCGGACCCTTTTACCAGTTTTGGTTTTTGATATGATATCACTCCTTTTTTTAAAATTGTATATTGGCTCAACTCCAATACTGTGCAGATGTGTACTATAAAGTGCCACGTCAACAAAAAATTGGTTTTCAACAATTTGCTACTACCTTTTGCCTAGAGGCCGAACCATTCTCAACTTAGTCACCTCTTTATGGGTTTTTGGTTTAGTTTTAATTTTGTTGTAATTTGTATTACAATATTTAGTTAGTTTTCGTGTGTTGATATCACTCCTTTGAAGAGCCGAACCACTCTCAACTTAGTGGCCTCTTTACCAGTTTTTGGCTTTGTTTATTTTGCTTTGTTTTTACAGTTGGTCTGCTTTTCGTGAATTGGACGTGAATACAATTTCTTTCAAACGTTGTTTAGATTTATCGCGATGCACTAGTGTGTGTCTAGGAACGTACGTCAGTATCCACGTTCTCATTGTCCGAACTTTGACTGTCCAATGAGAGACGATGCTGACAGTATGACAGCTGCCAAAAATATTATAAAGTGTGACGGTACACTGTCCGTGCAGACGTTCATACGATAGGTGCAGATGTCGGTCACATAACCTCCGTGAAATGCAACTCTGTAAGGAATTGTTACCGCGCGTTTCTTTTCATTGCAGCAGTTTGCTAAATGCTGACGTCACGGATACGTCATTACCGCTAGGCGACCAAAAGAGACCCTGGCGAGGGAGCTACCAACCGTGCTGGGAAAAAAAAAACGTTATCGTGTAGGTTTTATTGGCAATCGGAGTGAATCAGTAGAATTTTAGCTGTCTTAATTGCTTTACTTGTTGCTTTGTTGTTTTCACTGCTACATCGTAGCCATAAAAATGGCCTACATTTTTACAGGCCATAAAATTGATCATGTACTGCAAACACAGTGGCCGTGTTTGTAGTTGATGATCAATTTTTTTTATTGGTAGGAAGCGGCCATTTTGTTCCTGAAGCCGAGCTAGTAGCACCTATTTTTTTGCTATTTTTAGCTATTTTTATTGTATGATTTTCTCTGCTGTGCTGTCATAATTTCCTATCGCTATTTCCTTCGCTGTTGTAATTGTTTTATACTCCTACATAATCTACAGTCAATTGTGTTTATTTATTTACTTTTTTTGTGTGTTTAGGAGTGTTCAAAAGAGCAGATCTTTCGTGGTAAGTGTAAATCAGTGAAATTTTCAACTGAATCTCATTTTATCAAACTGAACTTCAACTCAAAACCATCTGCTTTTCATACAAGTCACTCTAAGACTTTGGCTCCAATCCGGTTTTTTTTCACACCACCTTTTAGTTTTGCTCGTTTCCCCTGACAACCAAGATGGCTACCGTATTGAAACCCGAAGCGAATTTGATTTAGGAATACACGGGTCTAGAAAATATATGCCGTGTGCAGGGGCGTATTCCTTATTCCGCTTACTCTTTCCCGCTCCTTCTCCTCTTCTTGAAGCTGACCTCAATTTCGTTTTGCCACCTTACTCGCTCCAGGTTTTCATCGATTTTTGGCGTAAGATGAGAATGTGAGAAAACTCGGAAGACTTGACGTTGGTTTTTTTCTTTTTTTTTTTAGCTTTTTCGTTTTTCTTTTTTTTTTTTACAACACCTTTTTTTAATAAAGACGAAAGCAAGAAGGGGGGGGGGGGGAGAGGAATGCCACTCCTCGGGCGCAATATATCGTGTTACAATCAATATTAAATACTTTAACCTCTGTCAGTTTACTGAGTAGGTCTAATCATGTTAAGTGAGTTAAAAGCTGTTAAAAACAAAATGCGATTGGAGAAAGAAGAAGGGAGTGTCGGGAGTCGGGTGGCGAAGGAGGAGACTGACTCTTTGTGTTTTGAGATGTTATGCTTTTCTCAACGATGCAGTAAATATTGACTCTGGTGCAAGTCTACCGCGTGAAACAATCGAAGAAGCAATAACACCAGAAAACAAAAATGGACTCGTTTGACGCTTAAGGTACGGTTTGACTGATCCGTAGTCGAAACAGCAAATAAACACAAATAAACTTTCTTTCCTGTAAGATTTTCAGATATTGCAGTGTTGCTGTACTGTTTAGTCCACGTGAAACCTTACTGCTGTACGCACATGTTTTTACCATTTTTACTTGCGCGCACGATAGATCAGTTAATGATTGGTGCTGGCTAATACTTGGCTAAACGACATCGCTGGAAACTGTTTGAAAATTAATCGTCTTAGTATGCTTAGTACAGCTCTACAGGTAATTCTGGGTTCGTGGGAGTTCTGGAAAACCTGGAAATATCCGGGAAAGTTATAATGAAATTCAATGGCTGAAAAATATTTTGAAAATTTTCAAAAATTATATATGTGTCATGATCAGCAGGTGATTAACGACACGACTCGACTAAAGAACGTTACAAAATTTAGCCAAGAAAGTAGTCGAGTGTGTAGTCTTACATTATTCTTTGTTTGGGCATGGTACCTTTTAAAGTTTGGGTTCTGGCTTTAATAATATTTACGGGTGAAGTGGTTGGATACAGCAGTAAAGTTTCACGTGGACTAAACAGTGCAGCAATGTGCAGTATCTAAAAACCTTACAGGATAGTTTATTTGTGTTCTTTTGATGTTTGATTTCGGATCAGTTAAACCGTGCCTTAAGCATCAAAGGAGTTCGTTTTTATTTTCAAATTCGTGCTACTTTGGCGTAACCATGCAGTTTAGATAAAGCTTCTTTTGACGTTTTGTATCTTTATCCATCACGGTTTGTACAATCCAAGGAAACAAACGCGTTAATCTTCAGTCGACGTCTTGCAGCTGGCGTTTGCTGATTCGCATTGTTGCACAATAACAATGTTTAAAACAATGTAAATCAATCAGTCTGGTCGTTTAGATCTCCCTAACCCATGAACCACTTGACCATTTAGAAAAGGCTTAACGGAAAGGGCACATCTACAGAGAAATACAATAAAATGAGGTAAGAACCAGATTTATAGAATAACTTATTTGATCTCTAGAGAGCGTACTAGAAACGTGTCGTGCCAACAAGAAGAAGAAGCACAACAACAACAAGCCAAAAATGAAAATCACGATTCCAGCTCATTTCCAGATCTCCGATGTGACAAATCGGAAATAAATTAAAGTTCGGACACATGTTCTCGAAATCCAACAAAGCTAATATACTAAATTTGAGTAGAAAATACTGAAAGACATCAGAGAAATTAAGCATCGAAATTTCGGCTGTAACATGGGAGGTTGAGGTGAAACCTTACAATAAACTAATAACTCCTGAGGGGGCCAGTTTAATTAGAAAACTCACTATTTTAGACGCATAATAAATACGGCATGTCGCTTGTGGCCTTTTCATTAGCTGTATTAGACCTAAAACACGAAGCATTAATACAACCAGTGCAAAGCGAGCTCAGTTCGTCTACCCCATACTAAACTGTGATTGTTTACAAATAATTTATTTGCGATCGGAGTTTCTGAAATTAAATGCTGCAAAAATGGAAATGCGAAAGATAGCAGAATAAAAATTCAAAGCTACATTCCTAACAAATTATGAAATGTGATGATATAATTGTGCACCCTGCCTTTATCACGTTTTCAAAATAGTTAGGTATGCGAATAGATTCCTGCGCACACGGATGGACAACATCATGTAGATAATTATACAGATAAGCCAAGGTGGCGACACAGCAATACTGTGTTTTTTTCTTGGGTACAGCACAGTTTGTAGATAGGTGGTTTAAAGAGGGCTGGAAGCAGATACAAAAGTCCAAGTCACAAAATCATGTATTTTGAAATAAACGTTGAAGCAGATGAACTTTATTTATTTTATTTATTTATTTCATACCAGTTGTTGGTTTCCAACAGGAATTTAATAACAGTAAATTAGATACATTTTGACATCTGTAACAAATCCAAAACCTAAGCAAAATAAAACAACGCAAATTTTACAACACAAAACTATAAAACTGTAGGCAACATGCTAAAGGAAATCAGTACAACAAATATCAATGTATCCTAAAAATAAAGTACAGGTTCAAGAACTTAGTCACATAGAGTCATCGTAGAAATATCTAAGATCGTCAGAAATATACATACCAAGAGCAAACTTGAGTACGACTGATAACTGGTTCTGGAAGAGAGTTCCATAACCCGATTAATCTGTTAGTGAAACATTTTTAACAACATTAACTTTATACTAACCTCTTTTTTCTAATAGTCTGTGCACAGTAATGTTCCCAACAAACAGAATGAAACTCTTGTGAAATAAATGCCCATAGTACGGACAAATAAAATTACCAGGAGAGACTTGAAAGCGAGTCGTGATGAAATTTGAAGGCGGCCATCTTTGGGGAAAAGGTTCACGGGATAGCTGGAGACTAGACTCGGATTCTGGCGATTCTAAAAATATGAAACAAATTTCAGTGCAAAACTCCGCTCTGGTAACTTCCTCAAGGTTACAAATGCAGAATATTTAAGAATCGGTGCAAGGCTGGGTAGACAGAGTTACAAATTCCAGGCAGACGTATGGGCCCTTACTTTCAGAACTGACCGTCATCTGATACTGCTTGTTTTTTTTAGGTTAGTTTTATTTTGTCACCTGTTGTTTTCTGGGATTTTCAATTTTGTAATTTCATTTTTCTGATTTGTAGTGTTTGTTTTGCCTGATGAGGGGAACCAGTGCGGTCCGAAAATTCGTACATAAATAAATTGTTGAGTTCTAATAGTAAGGCTTCAATTAAAGGCCTGGAAATTTTATCAGAATTACTAGTATTATATGGTCATCTGGCTTGTAAGTGGCTTCGAGTGGCTTAGCATTGCATGATAAACTAACATTATAAAGGAGTACGGGAAGAAGCTAGAATTTAAAAAGCATGAATTTATTGAACGCTTGTTGTACCAACTACGGTCGTTAAAATTCGGGGATATCTTCTGCAGACTTACTTACTAGTCTAAAAAAATATATATTCACGCAATACCATCTGTGAATGGCTGAAAATATTTTCTAAAGAGGGGCTCTTCAGAATCGCGGCCATTGTTTTAAATTAAAACAAACTGAATTGTCAGCATCGCTTTTATTGCAGTACAGTCATCCCATTGTACAATTCCTTGGCTGAGGAAACCGTCAAAGCAAAATAATGTAACAATTTTAGGAATTAAAAAAAAAATTGGAACACTTGACTTTTCTGGCATTTTCTCTACAGCCGTAGTGAAAGTTTCATGAGGTGAACAATTTCAGCAAAATGATAGAATACTTTGCCATTCCTATAACTACTTTCAGTAGAAGATATTTACACTCCAGAAGCATTGCGAGGGAAGGTTCACGAAATGACCAAAAATGTTGTTTTACGAGTTTCAACAATGTTTCAACAATAGAGAGTTTTTGTACTAAGTCTGATTACAACATCGTGTATAACAAATAGAAATAAAAAGACCAAAACATCTGAGTTGTGATGAGTTGGAAAACTCGCATCGTATAGGCACCAATGCAAGCAAAAACTTTATTTATGGATATAGGTTTTTATTAGCCTGTTATTAATTATGATTTTTCTTTTGTGTTCAAACAACACGTTACGGGGTTAGTTTGCCAGAACCAGGAGTGGACTGGCAACCAATTGGCCCACCAGTCCAAACGAATAAAATCACCCACAGCATTATCCCCAGCGTTAAACCATAGCCTACACGAGGTTAGAGGATAATTAGAGGAAGTGGGTTTAGCGAGATTGTCAGTTTACAAAAAATCTAAATTTCCTGTGAAATGGAATTCGCAGTAGGGGTTCAATCAGATCGGGGAAGTGGGAAGCAAAGTTCTTGATTTTTTGTGGGGGCCAATGTAATTAACCTTACAATGAAACGTGACGTAATTTTACGCATTTTGTAGGAGTCCCACCTTTTGGGGGGAGGGGGGGGGAGGGAGGTGCCCAGGATGGAGGTGGAAGGGGGAATGTACAAAAAGATATAAAGCGCTCAAATTTCGCCACGTCGCAGTTGTCATTTAGCATCTGCCCTCCACTGAGTAACATTCCTACAGAATTAAAAATGAAAACAAATCTAGGTATATGTACTAGTCTTAAGCTGAATTTTGTAATATTACGAAATTGCGTGCATTGTAGTATTGTACTAGGGATAAGTGAATTTAGTGTACTTACCAAGAAGTCCACAGTTGGCATTCCATGAAAGCATCTCCTGCTTGTAAAAGCAGTAAATCCACTTTTTTTCCACCAATACATTACATGCATAAATTAGTAATAATGCAAAATCAAAACTTAGGACGTAACTTATAGTTTGTCCCACATTATGTGTTCAGAAAACTGACTGGATGACGACTCGTTTCCTTCCACTAAGAGTGCAAAAACATGTGGATATCACACTTGGAGACTCAACAAAGTTACTGTTAGAGTTTACGAATGGGATTTTTTACGGATTTTTTGCACTCGTAGAGGAAGAAAACGTGGCGTCATACAGTCAGTTTTCTGAAAACATAATGTGGAACAAAGTATAGTAATAACCATCTGTTTGCATTTATCAAAACGGAGTGTTATTCACTGGAGGTCAGATACAACGTGACGACTGTTAAAATGGCGAACTTTTAGACACTTTTTAAGCTGACGACGGCATCATAAATGTAAATTGATGTCGAAATATCAGTAAGACTGTTTTATTTACTTGCGTGAGCGTCCGGTTTATTACCATGTAAGTCCGTCTTGATTTACTAAGTGACTCTCAGGACGGAGAGACGATTCAGTTAGAAAACCCTTATGATCTTTTGCAGGCAACAATTGGCATGAATACCATGGCGTTTTCGGGGTCCTTATCTTCCCGAAGACGCAGGGGTACTCTGACACAAGGTTTGAACCAAGGACTCTGGAACTCGTGGCAGATTTAGTCTTCTGCACAGCCAAAGCGACTGGGAAGACTAGTAGCGTGCACAGACCACCGATAGGGAAGGGGGAAATTTGTAAAAGGGCACGCTGATGTGTTTTTTCTAGGGATTTTTTTCTTGTCAGTCTTTTTTTTTTACCCTTTTTTAAGCTTGTGTTACTATTTTATCCTTTTATGCCCCTTTCTGCCCCATTCCTGGCCTTCTTTTTGCCTTTTTTTTTTACCCTAGGCTCTTTCTCTGACTGCAGCACCAGCGTTTATCGGTTCAGAAAATCAAAATACAGGATTTTTTTTTTTTACAAAAAAGGCTTTTTTTTCCGAAAAAGGCAGGAGCAATGCCCCCTGCCTCCTCCTGTGCACGCCACTGGGGAAGACTATGCAGCATCGACTTTGTCTGTCCGTCCGTCGCCTTTTTCAACACGGGAACGGTACCAGATAGAGACCAACTTTTCACCACTTGTCTTTGCGTCGAAAAATAGTTTAAAACCACGGCAAATTGGAACATCGTTGGTTCCTAATAGCTAATAGGCTTTCTCGACGTAACTCAATGAAATAATAACATTTGGTCGTCGCATTTAAACACTACAGGAAGACACGTACGCAACCGTAAAAACAAAAGGATTTCGTTTACGACACACGTTAGCTTCATTTAAATTAGTCTCGACACCTTGTTGCATGGATGAATAGTCCTATAGACGAATCCACCGAGTAAACAACAACGTCACATCCGGTTTGGGAGGCTCGCGTCGCGAAGGCAAGACGACTTCCGGTCGGCCGATTCAGCCCACATCGCTGTGCGTTAACGGGTTGCATATCTCCCATTGTCCAGTGCCTATATTAAAAGTATGAAAGCTGTAGATGAAACAAAGTACTTAAATAAGTTGTTCCTTGGTGTCCGTGTCTTACCAGACCCATCTGATGAATAAAATAAAGCGAAATTCACGATGTCTTGCGACCAATGGCTCAAGATCAAATTTCTGTCGAAGAGTAAAATCGCAGAGCTTGCACTTGTTAGTCAAGAACAATTAACATTCCGTTTATTTCTCTCTTCTGAAAATAAAACAGTATTAAACACGCCGAATACTGCAGACACTTTCACTACTCTGCATATCGGGCATATAATATTTGGAAAAATTACAACGCAATGTCTTCATGTTTCAGTCTACACGGCAACGGAAGCCACGTGCAATGTGTATTCCCAACCATGCGAACGGAAGTGGCTCTCTATCGTTTATTATCTTTACGTTTTCAAAATTGGATACGGAAGTCACAATTTTGAAAACCAAGCTTCATTCGCTCAGCAACTTCGTTTTGGTTTTCCAGTTTTTCACTCTCTCATAAATGTCCAACACGAACTTAGAATGGCAACTAGACTAGATTTTGCACTTTCTTTCCTGCCTTACGAGTAGATAGTATTTGATTCCGCCATTTTTGAGCCCTATATTTTGCTGTTAGGCCTATTTTATTACGTGCTTGATACTTTTCTCTCCAACAAACATGGCGGTCCGCAGCGGTCACGTCTTTTTAGCCGTTCTCAAGCCCATATTTACAAATTTAGATACGCAAGAGATACCTATTGACTGCCTAAAACTAATACTCATCCAGATTAGGAGTGTTGAGTTTAGTAACGGTGATGTTACGGTGGAGATATTTGAATTGGTATTCAGTGTTAGGAATGTGTCTGATCGTAAGTAACGCTAAGTTTAGACGACCTCCTGCAACAGCCGTACTTAAAGCTTAGACTAACGTGGAAGGAACGAATACCATAAAATGTTTGATATATGTGGAAACCTGTCGAGTTTTATATCCTTCCCTAACTTGGACACAGCGCTAAATTGTGCGGAAGAAAATTCGTTTCGTGAAGGAGAGAGTGTGATACGGTCTCCTAGGCGACGAAGCACCATTTGCCCGTTTCCACGTATCCCTTCACGATTTTGGCGAAAGCCATCGAGATATCCAATGGAGAAATAAATATGAAAATCAATCTTACGGTGACCCATTTTTTTTTCTTATGCCTCTGTTGTTATTTTTTTTGATATTGCTGAATTTTTCTTCGTGTGGTGGGCGAATTTGAAAACATGACAGAAATTCTGATTGAGTTCAAAAATACATTATATATGTGATTTATATGTGATTTATGTATTTTTTTTTTTTTTAGTGTTAACCACTTTGCGGGATGGAACATTTATGATTTTCTTTTATTATTTCTTAAATTCTTGCTTATTATTTTTAAATTCAAGATGTCTGAGGCATGCACCTACTGGCTAAAAAATTCGGGGAGAACTTGTCACTGATTATTACAGAAAGGGTCTTATTTGCACTCTTCTCAAAAACAAGTTTTTTTTCTTCTTTAAAGTGCCATTGCCATCTCTCATGGAAGTGGTAAACTGTGTACCTACAGAAAAGCGGCCCCCCCCCCCCCCAATAACGGAAACAGAAAATAAGCAGAAATCATCCTATTGTTGGCCACTCATAGTATCTCACTGTCCGACTGCAGAACAGTACAAACTCATTTTTGCATAATTTTATACGTAATAGTTATAGCCATCCTTTTTCCAACAATGTGGTACAGTAAGTGATTTATTGGATAGTTTTTTCGTACGAGGAGCCAGAATCGTCCCAGCCCGAAGGGCGAGGATTTTCAGGTCCGAGTACGTAAAAACTATCCAATAAATCACTTACTGTACCCATTGTTGCAAAAAGGATGGCTATAAGTTTCTTATTATCATACTAAAAGGCTGTTTCGCGACGTTTGATCGTGTTTATTTACGGCCATTAATGGTACTGAAATTGGTTTGGCACGGTTTGACTTTTCATTGTTACAACGGAGGGAACACCGGTAACAATGAAACAGAACACGCCTCTCCACGAATTCGCGCACTCGTCTATTGTTGTCCTTTCGTCCCTTCGATTTCCCTGCGCTTTGATAGTTTTTTTGATGTTTGAATTTGTATTACTGGCCATATCGTTAATTCGCTTCGCTCACTCCATTGGCGTCGATCCATGCTTCATGTAATTTCTTTGATTCCAAAAGGATCACAAAATCGATGTATATTTCGAAGCAAACTAATTGCAATTGTTGCTCACAGTTGATTTATCACATTCCTCAGCACGTCTGCAACATCATTCAAAACATACGATTTGTTTGTTTGCACGCGTGGAAATCGCTCGCTTTGCTCGCTTAATCCACGCATCTCTGTGCTTCTAAGACACGAATGTTTGACATCCTTTTAAAACCAGGTTTACAGGTCCGATTTTTCCTTGCATTAAGTCAGTTCATATAAACCTTCAAGATCTATGGTATGTTGCAAAATACGTCGTCTTTTTATAGGTTGTTTTTGCGTACATCATTTTCCAGATCATCTCATTACGTAACTAATAGCTTCAAGATGGTTTGTTCGTCACGAATTTTAACCCGTGCATGAAAAAACTATGACGTCATGAACAAACATTATGAGGGTTTACAAAAAACTTTGACGTTAGTTCTGAACGGTTTTTCGCCTATTTGAGGGTCATAATATCAAGTTACAGTGATGAAAATATACCTATCCGAAGCGCAATTTAAATATCTTTCGTTTGGTCCTACTCCCATCTTTGGCGGTGTTTTGATTCCAAAGGAGTAGCGGTACAAACACACACGCATTAACATCATACGTCTTTAATGATGTTGATGGCTAAATTCAGTATTTCGTTGGGCGTTGACCAACTGTTTGACGAAGTTGAAGAAGAAGTTTTGATCCAGGCTTTGGCTGAAATGGAAGGTGAACCAGTTTTAAGAAAACATGTTCAATCTATCGGTAAGAATGCAAAACGTAGATTTTTATTTGTTAAAGAAGATGAGTTAAAAAGCGTCCAGGCTGGACGTCGATGCGACATTGCAGCATTATTGCAGTATTGTAGCAGCATTGTTGCAGCATTGTTGCAGCATTGTTGCAATAAGTATACATGTATACTTATTGCAACAATAGGTTGCATTGTTGTACTGCTCTTACCATTGTTGTAAGAATCCAATACGGGATTTATAAGGACTGTTTACAACAATGAAAACGGCATAAGTATGGCAATAATACCAAGTATAGATGCGATGCTTCCAAACAACATCCACAACAAACAGAATTTTTAAAAGTGACTAATAAATGATTAAATGGTCTGGCCCATTCAAATACCAAACATGTTGTATAGTTCATTGTAGGAGGAACAGTGTCGGATTGGCCCATTCAGGAATCCCAGGATTACCAGAAAGGCCCTCACCACAGGAGGCCAATTCTGTTGTTCTGTACCTTATGTAGTACAAAGAAATGCGCATAAATATTCACAATTCAAACACAATGTACAGCAAATCCGGGCATTACTTTGCAAATGTCCTCAGAATTTTGGAGGAGAGGAGGCCCCATGTTCTCTTTCTCCGGGAATGCCCACCCTCTCCCAATCCCATCTTGGGAAGGAGGTCAACAATGTATTAACATAACAGCTTGAATATATATGCAGTTGATTCCATACTTATTACGCCATTGCTGATATTTCTCAACTCGATATCTTATCAAGGTAGTAAAGAAAATATGCCATCAACAAAAAGCATACACTAGAAATTAGGTAGGACAGGAAGCCGCCTTCATGAACTAAGTTTCATTCAAGACTGCATTCAAACTGGTGAGCTAGCGTATCACCGATTGGATATTCCGATATTCCATATCGGGGGGGGGGGGGGAGATGAGGCTTAATGGCGCGTCGACAGCTTGGTCATTAGCGCCAACCTCAGTCACAGTGCGGTGGTCCGGGTTGCCACTGCACCACACATTACAGAGATATTATTCAAACCCCTAATCTAAACCTTGTCATACATCTGTACCTCCTGCAAAAATTGAAAAACACCGGACAGGAGGACAGACTTATCGCCCAATTGACACACAATGTCATGCGGAAGATGGAAACGACGACGAAAACCATCAAGATGGCAACAATCAACAAGGAAGTGCCGGACCGTAAGTGGCCGCCGACACCAATAACATTCAGGAGGGTCAATCCCCCGCAAAAGGAAACAGTGAGTAAGTCGAGTGTGACCAATGCGCAAACGGGCCAACACCACCTCCTTACGGCGACTGCGGCGACACGCCGAGTGCCATTCCTCAACAGTGCCTTTAATAGCTCGTAATTTATTGCCGTCCTGTCCATCCCACGAGGCTTGCCAAAAAGCGTGTAACCTCAGACGCAGAGTTGGAAAGGCGTCCGAGGGAACAAGGCTGAGATCCCTTCCGAGAGGGCCAGAAAGGGCCCCTTTTGCTGCAGAATCCGCTTGCTCATTTCCTCCTATCCCAACATGGGCCGGGATCCAGCAGAAAAGCACGGTTTTCCGCTGGCCAGGCAAGCGGGAAAGCAAAGCTTGGACACGTTGTGTCAAGGGGTTCCGAGGATTGTAATTCGCCAAGGACTCCAGGGCACTCATGGAATCGCTAAAGATAATGAAATGCGTGCCCTGAAGGCCAAGGATCCATTCCACCGCCAAACCGAGAGCCAAAAGCTCTGCAGAAAACACAGAATAGCCTGATGAAAGGCGATGGGCAACCGTCACTCCCTTACAAACACAAGCACAAGCCACGCCAGCGTCTGACTTCGACCCATATCGGAAAGGCGGTATGGTACTGATCTAGTGAAGTAGTGGTTCAAGAGTTTGAATCCTGATCATGTCACTCGAATGAAACGTAAGTACACAGCGGTGGGTTCCTACACTATTCCGTAATTATAGTGTATGATTTTTTGCTTACATTTATTTCCGTTTAGCGATGTCTTATTTTGAGGAATGACGTTTTGAACGTCAGTACGTTATTAATTTTAGACTTCTGTACTACAGCACAGCCAAACACCAGTCTGAAATCGTCACCAAAAAAATCTGAGCAACGACAATGGTGATAATATTGTAGAGTTCAAAACAAACGTTTTGTGATGGTAAAAATGTCCTTAGGAGCAACAATAGATAGAGTGCAGAGACGGTCTACGTTATATCGGTTCACACGAATATTACATGAGTACGGCGTAAGCCAGCGTGGAAGTAAATGACATGCACAAGGTGTTAAGCAACATGTCGGTCTATCAAGTAGTGCTGCGTTACTGTATATAGATTTATTGTCACACGGTAACGCACCCTGATGGGTGTACATACAGTTACGGAATTGTAACTAAGCATAGAGATATAAATAGTTGTTATTGGTACGCAGGACCATGAGCAGTGCAGAAACACTCAGTCGTCTCCACTAATGAACAAATGGAAGATGAATGTACAACACTTGGTTATTACAAAAATCTTAGTAAGTATTATGTCTGTATCATTAAAAACATTTGTACATTTGATGCACCACTATTAAATTAGCTACGCACAAGTTGTGAGTTCTATTAAAATACCTATTTTTAAATCCTTTTTAAGTTGTGTTTTAAACTCACTACTATGTTACATTTTGTTATACACACCCCCCCCCAAAAAAAAAAAAAATTAACAATACTACTTAATATACTGTATGACATTACAAAAAGAATCACACAAATTAACTCAATACAAAGCAAAGATAAATTTGTTTGACTGCTTCCTCCCTAGATGTTACATTCAAAAAGTCTATTACAAATTCAGCCGTTCAACGGCTTTCCATGTTCGTGATGACACCCTAATTGGGGAGGGGGGTACATCAGTTCGTGTTTTAATGTCATGTCCAGTTTGTCAACTATCAAGTCGTTATTGTGCTTGCAGAGGTTCACGCCACAGCTGTGGCATTACGCAGGGGGCATGACGTGATGTTGCACACCTCTTTCAGGTGGCGTGACCAACGAAGGGAATTCTGTAACTGCAGATACCACCTTTCTTCCGACATTTTTACTCTGCATTTTCCGTGGTGTTTTACTTACTGGTTTTTGTGGCACATTCGTAATTTCCAGACTTGGAGACAAGAACGTTTATGTTTTTATTTAACTGAGATTCTTTTTGATTTCTCCCCGTTCAGTGCTGCCAACTACTGACGACTGGAAAAGTGGGTTTTCTTGCCACATTGTGATATTTTGACATCGTACATCAGCTTCTGTTTTATGGCTCCTACACTGCTTCATGTGTTTCCGTCACACTTGGCTGGATTATATTTTTTATGCGAAGTTGCACTTCACTATCTTCTCATAACATCTCGGTAATGTGTGGTGCAGTGGCAACCCGGACCACTGCACTGTGACTGAGGTTGGCGCTAATGACCAAGTTGTCGACGCGCCATTAAGCCTCAATCCCCCCCCTCTTCTGATACAATTGCCTCCCCCACCCATCCGTATTTGGGGTCAGTGGCGTGACTAGTGGGGGGGGGAGGGGCGAAGTCATTTTCTGCATAGCTGAAAAACACTTGACTATCCTGTAGAAGTATTTTATTTATAAAATATAAGTATCTAGTTTGAAAAACTGAACGTTTTATATTACAATTTTTTTTAATGCATGTAAAGCAGTCTGCAAAACTTATTTTGTAAAAATGTTTCCAACGGCACTTCACAAAGCCAGAAAATAGCAAAAATGCGTCAGCTCACAGCACTCCCCCAGACTCCCAATCAGTTATTGGTTCCTCCCTCCACACCATTCGGCTAAATGGTTAGTGTTGCCCCCTCAGTGCAAACCCTTAGTTATGCCACTGTTTGCGGTTTGGTCTGTTTGGTCCCCAATACTGAAGGTTAGTTCCAACTTGTAACTTGTAGCTTTTAATTGTCTAGTCTGAGCATCTTCGACCTCTGAGTGTGTGCATGGAACCATTAACAATAATCTTGTACGGACATTGCGTTTCAGAAATAGCTTCGATGGGGGTCTGCTTTGTAGTACAGTGTGGGACGTAGCAAATAGTTATTGAAATACTTATAATTACACAACAGCTTGTTGTGGTATAGGGAAATGGAAATTCGCTATAGGCATCTTTCACTGTGAAAAAAAAAAAAAACATGTCCCAGGCATGCAAATATCAATATGAAGCCTACTCCATGCAGATGCATGCCTTTCCCAGCTAAGCTTTTTTTCCAGTAACGCCAGTATCCCTATTTCAGGATTCGCTGTGCAAAATTCCAAAAATTAGGAACAAAAGTAGGAACTGCTGCCAGACAAAAAGTAGGAAAAGGTGCCAAGAAAATAAACGAATTCTTAAAACAAGTTAAACCATGTAAGGTGAGGTACTAACACAAGATTTTTTTTATTTAATTATTTAATTTTGTTTTATTATGCTTAACAAAACAACCCACCATGAGTCAAGTTGTTTGTGTTTGGCGGTCAATAACACGAGCTTATTACAAACGGTGACTCTCAAGCAAAAAAAAAAAAAAAAATGAAAATGGATATACAAACAATTCAGAGATTCATTGTTTAATGTGATTACCTTTTTTTTAATTTGTCTTTCTACAGGTTTTTAAATTTGAATTATTGATTTTGTTTTCAGTTGCCATTAAGGAATGCATTTTTTTATTTCACCCCTTTTATTTAAATTCCAAATTTCACCTGGCAGACTTTTACAACTTTGAGTTGTGCAATTTTTGGAAATTATCATTAGTAACAGTAAAGCATAGAACTAATCAACAGATACAACGCCGGTTCAAAAAATTAGTTCCTTTTGAGTTCTTACCTTCTACGCAGCGTTTTGAAGATGGTGTTTTAACTAGCAGAATACTGTTATCATTACTCGATCCTCCCCTTCCACCTACCTTCGCCCACAACTTTTCATATCGCTATCTCACTGCATGGCCGCAAACCAACCTTTAAAAAAAATCCAATACCAAAAACAGCAAAAAAGGCTTAAAGTTACGACCATTCGCTTTTTCTGAGTCTCAAAAAATAAGATTTTCACGAAACGAAATAGAAATAAAGGGACCCGGAAATATAAAATTGCGATCATTTCATCTTGGCTTAAAAAAAGAAATCCGGGTATCGCATGATTTCAGCTCCTCGCCACAAAATGAAAAGTATAAAATATCCGAAATATAAATCGAATCATTTATATTTTCATTTCAGCAAGATCGCTTTGCTGTCAATCATTCACATCTTTAAGACGCGGATTCACGACATCAAATAAAGTAATGATAAATGGAATCAGTGACCTCAATTTAAAAACTCTACGACATTTCAAATAGCGGACATTTCAGTCTAGCAGTGTAATGCACCGAAGACCAGCCGATGTTCAGGGAAAGTATATAGGAAAATTCTTGGAAGACAGTGGATACAAAGAAGACCATCTAAAATTGTGTTTTGTGGACCATAATTTTTGTGTCTGTCATTCGTTGTGCATTTTTCTGTTCAGGTAATTTTACTTATTTTTAACTTCGTGCAGCCTTAAGTCATAAAATGCTTGGCAAAGCTGTTAATGCTGTAGAAATAGAAACAGAAATAGAAATAGAAAGAGGCGATGCACGGGGCATCAAAACCCACGTGGCAGATTTTTAGTGGAAGCGGTACCACCTGTTTTTTGCCGCATGAGGGAGAAAACCGGAGAACCTGGAGGAAACCCTCGTGCAACGGCGGGAAACAACTGGAGAAAAATCCGTATATGTACACTTCCCTTCATCACGATCGAACCCAGAGATGCAAGAGATGTAGAGCTGGGACCAAGACGCCTATCGAATCTGACGCCCCAGTACTCGTAGCTACCCGTGCACTCACAGGTGCAAACAATAGTTTGTAATGACTGTAAGCGAATAAAATGCTCGATAAATACATTAAAAAAAACTTTACATTTCGACCGAAGTCAGTCATTCTCAAGAGAAAAAAACTGTGAAATGTTTAAAACATTTTTTGTTCGCAAAGATAAAAAGCCAAAAGGCGTGTATAGAGCTGCGATTGCCCATCCTAACTAAACAATGGTTGCGATGGGCAATCTAAGCTTTACACTCTTTTTGACTTTTCTACTTTTGTAAAAAAGTTGAGTAGATTAAAGCATATTAAGGAGCACATAAAATATTACATACGAAAACGTCAAGTGTGGCCGTAAAAAAAAGGTTATATGATTGAAGTTTCGCTTAACTTGTTAAAATGTACACGGATAAAATTAGGTGATTTTAAATTTAAATAATGAAATGTAGAATTGAGAAAATTGCATCTGTTTAAGTGCTCTTGTGCTTTGCGAATGAAAAATA
>JAHWFP010159868.1:0-19710 GCA_023313725.1 Lithobius niger | reverse complement strand
AGTTACAGAGATCTGCAATAATTTTCAGATTCCACTTGGATTTGGAGATTTCAAACAGATTGCAAGCAGATTTGCAGATTTCGTGTTGATTTGCACTGATTTGCTATGATTTGCTAGATTTACAGAGATCTGCGATAATTTGCAGATTCCACTTGGATTTGCAGATTTCGTGCTGATTTGCACTGATTTGCTATGATTTTGCAGGATTTGCAGAGGTTTGCATATTGGCAATAATTTGCAGTTTTCACTTAGATTATTTGCCGATTTCACATAATAGATTTTCAAATCCGAATCAGACAGTGTACGAGATTTCAGCCCGTTACGGACCCCGTGGATGTATTGCGTATTCTTATCGTGATCGTTTTGTTTTAGTTACACTAACTAGTTTCAAACTAGTTTCTCCATGGCGACGCCTGAGGAATGTAAACTTTGGCAGTGATGCGTTGCCATTCGGCTCACTGGGGGTGGTATCCTCTGGCGGCAATCGCTGAAAAAAGGTAATAGTTTCACCCAAATATTTCTTACAGACAGAGTAAGAATAGCATTACTTACATCCTTTACCCTGGTGTTCAAGCCATCGACTCTTTTTTTACCGTTTTTCTAAAAAAAAAAAAAACGAAACCGAGGCAGGAAGTCGGCACCTTCACTTATGAAGAATCGACGTCATATTACCACCAATTTCCCACCATTTTACCACAAGATTTGCAGAAATGCCAAAAGCGCCATTGGTTGCGCTGCAGCGTTGACGGATTTGGGCTGATTCAGATGTCAGTCAGCAACATGACGAAGGAATTTGCAAAACAACTTTTTTCGCATGCACATTTTTTATTTCATTTATTATTACTTTTTCCTTCTTATTTTTTTTCCTTTAGCAAAAACTCAGTACAGGTTCTTGAAAAAGAGCTCTTGGCTAAAAATCAATTTACTTATTCATGCGTCTAGCACTGGGTTTGAACCCATGTGTTCTCCATCCCAGCTCTTGATACGAAACCCTGAGGGAGGCATATAGGCCGCGACATGGCGTCAGCAGAAACCAGACACGAGGTCTCTGAGTGAATATTAGATAGAAAGTAACCCTCCACAATTGGAGAAGACGTTTCCTCATCTCGGCGAAAAAGAGAACGCAGGTGTTTTCAAGTGACAACATTCCTCAATATCAGCCTCCCTCTGGATATAACAGCTGCTGAAATTCACGATCAATATACACAAGATGTCGCTCTTTATGCGAGCTCTTTGAGAGCTGAGTGAAGAAGATGGTGCAAGACGTCGAACGTTCTAGAGGGCAATCGAAAGGGCAACACCGACACTACCTCATGCCCTCCGACCAAGCGTATAAACATGTTTCGGAAGAGAATATTCAAATGAGTCCAGGGTTTGTGTACTGACATCACAGAAAGTTGCGACATAGGGAAGGATGGTAGAAGAGGTGTTGGGTGTATTGTAAATAGCTTGTTTTTGTTGGCTATGCAAATTTGGTGTGTCAACACGCGCCCTAACGGTCACGAGTCTAAAGTTTATATGAGGGAAAATATTGAATATTCTAGTACATGCAAAACGCTATATTTTTAAAGTTGCTAAAATTTTCTTTTGAATACGTAATGCGTGTGAGTGAACTAACAGTACAGATCTAAACTAACCTGCGAGAGCTTGACAGATGCCTGCAGTAGGTGGGTACACAATTATATGTTGTGAAATCATTCCTAGCCTTTTCAAAGTTAGACTTTAAATTCCAAACTGTGGCTATAACTTACAATATTAAGAGTCATATGAAAAGCAGAGGTTTATAGATACTGGACAGGAGATCAGATCTGATGCTAATACCTTACCCACATCTTTTACCGACACCAACCTTATACCCATGTAGAGTCAATATTTAACTGATATCCGATCCCTGGTTGAGGCACTGCCAGTATTAAAGAAAGAGTTTCTTAGACTGTTAGGTTTACGGGAGCCTTTTGTACAAAACTCCACTTGGTAATTCTAAATTTTGGACTACAACTCTACCATTAAAAACAAGGTAAAAGATATCGCTCATGTGTTTTAAAACACCACAAACAGTGCCGTCCTTATCTTGTCTAGTTCCAAAATCATCAAAAAAAATTAGTTTAAAGCCATTTCCAAAAATGCGCTACATCAAAAGGTATAAACAGGAGGGAAAACCAAACAGGCTCGATCAGTAATAAATATGGCTAAGACCTACCACTAGGCCAAGTGTGTCAGCATGGCTTAGCGGTAGGGCCTTATTAAGCGGTTGGGCTTAGACCCTTGATGTTAAAGGCCGAGGGTTCAATTCCCGCTCAGGTAGTACGCCATTTAAGTCCAAAAGGCAGCATTAATAGGCTTGCGTCTGTATTTATACAGTATATCAAATGCAGTTTCAGCATTCAGCATGCTTGTTTTTCCGTTCCCAATCCGATGTATACCGGTTACATTGGCTGTTACTGATGCCGATGTCTAAACCAGTCAATCACTATTTGAAAAATTAGAGTTGTTTATGCACTTTCAAATCATAGTTCAAGAATTTTCTTCCGACTCTTGTCAGTCTTACAAAGATAGATGGAAAGCAGAATTAAGTGCATACAAAATTTAACATCAAAATTATGTTTGGAACTAGTGAACTTTAAATCGACCCTTAAATCATGGACGTAGCGTGTTTGTCCATATCTTCCTAACTTACTCTTTAAAAAGATGACTCAGAGAAAATATTGATAAGAAGGCATGTTTTCCGTGAAGGTCAGGATTGTGGAACGTGTCGATTTATTATGCCATCTAGTTCTGGGCCATCCTCTTGGTTCAAAAGAAAAAAAATTATTAATGAGCAATTTACTAAAATATGTTTGTATGTAAGTACGTAAGTCTGTTATTGGTTCATCAGCTGGAAAATAGACAAAGTTTAACAGCACAATAATTGGCTTTCTGTTATCTTACATGAACCTTGATACTGTCTGGTAATTTGATGTGCAGATTATGCTCATGTAATTAATAAATCATCAATATTGTGAAACAAAGCAATGCGAAGAGTATTTGTACAAAGAAATACATGACATGCAATCATGTGGCACACAACACATCTGCAAAGATGTCATTTGCGTATTTAGTTGTGTGATATCACCTTTCGTTGCCATCTTAAAACTGAATTTGGCAAGCCAGGGTATTCCTCGGACGTTGATAGTTGGAAAAGTCAGCATCCTGGTTACAAACTTAACCCGATACCCAAGAGAAATTACATTTAGAAAATGTTGAATGATCTGGCCGGGATGTTAATCATATCCCCAGGACGTTTCGACTTACAAATATGCGAACGACTTGGCCAGGATATAAATCAGACAGCCATATGACAGTTCAATTCATAAATATTCAAATATTTTGATCAGGATATTAATCGCACATCCCAGAACATTTCTACTTGCAAAAATTAGAAATGATATTAAAATTTTTATTAGTTGAACATACTGTTGTAAGAGCATTTAATGCAAAATGAAAATTTTTGCTGCTTGATTTTGTTTCCAACCCATCCTTATGACTGAGGGAAATTTCCCCCAAAATTTTTTTATTGTCATAATGTAAGAAGACAGATAAGGCGTCCATGGACCATTTTTAGACAACAGACCACTTTGAAGCACTTGCTAAAGATAACAGTCGGCCTAATAGAAGTGCAGTTTTTTTCGGCTGACACTCTGAAGAGACTGCGGACTCAGAGCAAACATGACTGTTCATCCTCTACGTGGATGTGTTCTTTTTGACTCCTAAGTACACGACTTGGCTGAGCTGACCCATCTGCATCCCACGCCCAGGATGAACAAATATTTCTATTTTATCGCAGGCACAAAATACGTCTCGTTGTTGGATGGTAAATAAGGATTCCACCAAATTCCATTACACCAAACCGCAGGAACTGCAATACTTTCATCTGCCACCTTGGCACTTACAGATGTTGTGTTCTTCCTTTTGTCCTATGCACTGTGAGCTAGGCGTTCCAAAGGGCGATGACCAATACACTGGGAAAGCTGATTGGAACCGTATGTATAATCTGAATAGATGACATCGTCGTTGCTACGAAAATCTGACAAGTACACTGTTGTGCCCTCGGTCAGATCTTCCAGCATCTGCCTAGCAGTGCAAAGTGTAGAGCAACTTTAGAGTGTACTTAGCCTTTGAAAAGTGCCACCTTGAGCGACAGTTTCCTTATGAATGTATAACTCAGTGACTGCAAAATTGGTGAACCTGTGATGGAGTAACATGGAATTTGTCGATTCAAATGACCCAGCGACCTGTCTCAATCCAGTGGCGCAAATTAACCCTACTGTAAAAGCACTGTAATTTGCAATCAGTCTCAAAACTTGCAATTTAATACAACCATGATATTCATCGTAATCAATGACTTTACTGACTGGTACTGACAGGTGAGTCCTGGTCACCAATTTGCTGGGTTTCATACGAAATTTTGAGTCAATGTCTCAGGACAAGATGAGCCAGTAAACCGGCTGAAGACTTGAACGTAATATTATAACCTATGGTTGAGTTGTTGACTCGATCCATCTCATATTTAAACACACATTAACACTTAAAAATACACTTGGATGTGTTTTTAAAAGGCTTGTGTTAAACATGAAACCTGATATGAATTTTAACAGGATGTTCACAGGACGTTTACAATTGGACCGTCGTAGCGTGGCTTTGGTCTGAACATTGACACGACATAGTGATGTCAGAAACTTAAATTCTATAAAGAATGATAATAATGACAATAATAGCAATTTCACCCGCTAATAGGTGTGGTAACAGAAGGGATTGCCTACTTACACCGTCCCAATGATCATCGTTTCAGTATGTGCGTCGTAAAAAGTTTACAAGGTAAATTTTACGGATCACTTGTTTAAAGGATGACACTGTCATCAAAGAGATGACAGTATTCGATAAGGAATTCCAGCAGGCAACAACGAGTATGGGTGGTTAGAGATAATGAAAAAAATGTCATATCTTAGTCTGCGCAATTCGAGTGACTCCAGTCCCGTTCTACGAAGCCTGTCACCAGCCGATAACAACACGGTTCAGGTATGGAACGAGTGAAAGTACGCTGCACTGATTCCAGCAAGTCGGTGTCCATCAATAGGTGTGGTGACCAAACGGGGATGGCATACCCCAGTAGTGGTCTCACATAGACTTTAAATGCCCACACTTTTGTATTGGTGCTAATTTTGATTACATTCAGTGAACATTTTGACGTTGTTCTGCTAGGATGTAGACGTTTTCATGGCACAGAATATAATTGAGACTTCCTTAGGATAACTGGTAATGTTTTGGAATATACTGAATAATACCAATTATAAATGTGGGTAAACTGTAGAAAAGGACAACCAAAACAAAAACATAAAAACTTAAAAAGAAAATGAACATGTGAAACAAATTATCTGGCCAATAATAACCATTTAGGAGTTCAAAATCTCAACCTTTATTTACTACCAAATTAAAGGTTTTTCTACCAAAATTATTTCATCAAGATGACTTTTAAGGAACTTACAGAACTTGAGTGAACATCAAAAACAGGAAATGATTTCATGAATTGAAAAGTTCATATGCCAAATAGTTTCGCATAATATTAAGATGAATAAGAAATATTTAATTTAATTTTTGATCCCCTAATCTCTAAACAACTGTGTTGTTGCACGTTAATCATTGAAACCCAGGACTCATTAGAAATGAAATTGAGTCTATAAGGACTAAAACGTAGAACTTCGAGCATACGACATCTAAATCGTCTTGGGTGAATGCAAGAAAACAAAGTATGTAGCAGCCAACATTAAAGTAACACTAAACATTGTATAGTATAAAAAAATACTGAACTCTGAATATGTTTTAATGATTATGGAATTAGTGCTAACAGGCATCCAACGTCAATAGGTGTTAGTGCTTAAGTCGTACGAATTTCTAAAATGCCTTCTTTAAGCAGTTGACACGTGCTTAGGTCACAATCCCTGGAGAAAATACTGTTTGAATCGTGCGGCATAAAGTCATCTTTCTTCCCGCATTCCATGGTTGTCTGTGTGTCTTACGCAAGCGCCAGAAACAAAACAGCGTTTCCCTGGACTCGTGTAGCACAGCAGGAAGGGTATGACCGCACCCCAGCTACCTTACGAAAAATGACATTACACCCCTGCGTGGTGTGTGCTCACATTGCTTCTCACTGGGATAGGTAACTTGAAATACACAGTTGTTTTTACTTCTCTCAATACAACTGAAAAGGCAAGCAAGATTTTAGAAGTCTTGAAAGTTTTTTTTGGGTTTTAGCTAGGCCTAACATTAACAAATTGGAAAACTAAGAGTTTGGTATTACACTAAACAAAGGAAGCTTACATCTTTCAGCGTTTCCCACACAAGGTATTGCCCTAAAATAATACAGGTTAATCAGGAACAGAAACGGAGTCACGACCAAAGCACATACTAAAATAGGCCGAGCAAACGAAATGAGCAATGTTTCTGTTGAATTTTTGTGACAAGGTAGATAATGGTGCACAACATTTAAGAGTTCGAATATTAAATATGTGGGACTAGGAATATATTCAGCTTTCATAGTGTAATGAATGAAGAACACTATTGTGAAGTAAAAAAGCCGCAGGTGAAGCGAACATGCTCAGCTTCCATCACTTAATGACTGGCACTCAGATTTATTTTTTAACAATTTTTTAAAGCCTTAATATAATGCCGTAGGTAATTTTTTTTTTTGCAAATGGTCGAACTTACAATGTCATCACTCGGCCAGGGTATTAAGTTTTTTTTTTTAATAAGCATTGCCTATAAGGGCACATTGGTGAAAATATTCCTTTGCATTCAAGAGTAAGAGTACATGCACAAATTATACAAGCAAAGAAGCAAAATGGTAGTCACTTCGTACATCACTGATTCAGATGATATTCAGTGTAAAAGTGAGTTTAGATGTCAGTGTCCTGAAAGTGCTATCAAAATTTTACCGAATTTAAATTGATTAACTAATGTAGTTATTGTGTCTATATGTGCTTTAAAAGTAGAATTTTCACAAAGTTCATCAGTGTTCCGTAAGCAGTACAATCAACACTTAGATTCAGCTGAGTCAAACGCCATAATTATTGCATGGTCGTGAGTTAGCTTGGCGTTATATTGAGAATTACTCTTGTGTTCCCATTATCAAAACAATCTGAAAATTTAAGCAGCACCTATCACCATTCAATCATGTGCATACCAAGTTTGAGCCTGGTGTGATAAGCAGTCTGCAAATCTCGCCTGGATACTAAGTTTGAACTTAACCTGATAACCAGTCTGCAAGAACTCGCCTGGGTACTAAGTTGGAGTCCAATCTTTTAAGCAGTCTGAAAGAACTGGATACTAAGTTTGAGTTTAATCTGATAAGTGGTTTGCTAAAACTCGCCTGGATACCAAGTTTGTGCTCGATGTGATAAGCAGTACAAAAGAACTCACCTGGATACCAACCAAGTCTAAATCCAATCTGATAAACATTCTGCAAGAATCTGCCTGGACACCCAAGTTTGACCCTGCTCTGATAAACAGTTTGCATGTACTCGGCTGCATACCAAGTTTGAGCCCAATTTGATAAGCAGTTTGCAAGAACTCACCTGGATACGAAGTTTCAGCCTGATACCACCGTTTGCAAAAACTCGTCTGGATACCAAATTTAAGCCATCTGATAAACAGTCTGAAAAAATCGCCTGGATACCAAATTTGAGCTCAGTCCTATTAGAACAGTTAAGGACTTGTCACAGAAAGATGGTTTAAAAATGTTATGATTTACCCACTCACTTTCTACAGTAAAGTTACTGCCGAACTTCTCGTAGCCTGAAAACTCCTACAAACAAGGAAGGATTACGATTATTTGACGGAAGAATTTTCTTCTTCTTTCTGACAACTTTCAATTTTGATAGACCGATGATGTGGGACAGAACTGTCGATGATCAATGATTGCAAAAATTGGACGAGGACTTAAGATTCGTCCTACAACGAAAAACCTTTTTTTATTTATTTATTTGCGTTGTTTAAATACAGACTTTATAAAATTGCCTATATGTATAAACTGATCAGAGTGAGAATTTAGGAATTTCAGCACGGACTACTATTACTTGATAACAGGTACTTTTCCTCTTACTCTTGGAAGTAAAGAAATTATTTAAAAATAAAAAACAAAAGATTCAAACAAAGATTCGATAACACTGCACAGACACAAAAACTATCAATAATTGGGCCAGAATTACAGGAATTATCAGGTGAAAAGTTGCTGTTCCTGCTGGCTGAAAAAATGAGGTTCCTTCAATTGTGTTTCTAATTTCCTTCTAGTTTTATTTTTTTTTATTGGTAATGAATCTTTATTCATACGAGTTTCTGATTTAGTTCCATGGTGTGTGACGCTTTTTAAGAAGTTAGATATAAGCTGATTCGTCCTGATGTTCATCAGGGTGAAGGACCTTCCTTGCTTGAAGTCCACTTGGGTGCACCAGAGGGCACGATTTAACTGGAAAAGTTACTGCTGTAATAGTCGCTATTATTTTATATTACGTGTGGGACACGTGTGGAATACTTTGCCTCGAAGTTGAGATATCCAAAAGTAGGTTTAAATTCCATCTGAGGGAAACTTTTATTTTACACGACTCGAGTTACTTACTAACGTACTGGCTCTAGCTTGTCTTTTAAAACAATTTTCCTAAATTTACGTAAGTGAACCAACTGATATTCTATAGAATATTATTTGGTATCACTTGCATATGCATTTCATTGTCGTTTTGAGAGAAAAAAGTGCGATTTGTATTTGAATGGATACAGAACTACTTTAACAGCCTTCAACAAGGTCATCTGTTTCCTGTGCAATTATTGCTTCCCATTCCCTAAAACTATTACCCAAGTCTTACAATCATGGTCCGTCGATCCTGTTACATTCGGTAATACTGAAGGTAATAGGATCGACTGCCCATGTTAGAATAGTCAATCACACTTAGCTGTCTAGCTGAATCACAATTTACCAGATGCTCCTGTACAAATCATAATATTTTGCTTCGTATTTCAGTACTTAGTGCATGATGTTCCTTTAGGTACCCACCCACAAGGTCGAACTCATAAACCTGAAAATTCAAAAGCTCGAAATCTGAATGCTCGAATATACAAAATCTCAAAATTCACAATCTCGAATTTTTTTACCAACCCAAATGTGTTAAATTCCTAAGTTAATTCAGCTGTTCTTTTAATTCTATCATTTTTATTCAACTGTTATTTAAATTCGAAAATATGGATCGACATTTTGGATTACCGATTTCAATATTTTCGAGGTTTCTGAATTTCAAAATTGTAGATTTGGATATTTGGGGTTGAAGATGGTGATTTTCAGGATTATGTAAAATGAATCCCTTCCTCCTTCTGTGACAGCATAGAAATGGGACATCCTTACAACTAAACTCATTAGATAATTACTTCTCAAGCAGCTGCAACTGTTGCATTTTTTAATACAAAAAAAAAACCACGACATGTTTTCTTTTCACAACGGTATTGCGATAGAATCCTAATGCACTGTCACAACCAACTACGATACCATTAATCCCAACTCTCAAAGTTTTTCCCGAACATTTCGAATAAAGCATCAAGCAGCTGTCACACGTCAGATTCGAGTTGAAACCTTCTAATAACTTCCGGAGACTAATGACCCAAGAACTGCAGCCCCTCTTAATTCTTTTTCGCTCGTTCTTTTAAGACTTTAGGCGTGATCCCTCTGCACTTCCGTAGAAAGCTTAATTTTAAGCACCTCATTGTTCCCGAGTGACAGATGCATTGTCTGGCTGGCGAGTGTCGCCGAATAGTAATTGGAAAAAGTGGAATAAAACAAAGAAAGGAAAGAATTTTCAGTTAAAATAAGGGAAAAGAGGAGTGACTTTTTTATTTTAATTTAGCATCATTTTGCGCATCACAGATATGGCCGTTTCGAAATTAAATTTTTAAGAAACACTTTGCCAACCCGTGTTTACATATCCAACTTTTTTTTTTAATTAGTGCTAAATCTACTTTGTTGGATTCCATACGTTTATTGGAATTTCACGTGTTTACAGCTAGGCGGTGCTCAGTGCTGCACCATGTGTCATTCCCTTGTTTCATTGGTTGGTGAGTGACCACATGACATCACGGATCATCAGAGTTACTGCAAGTATCAGTTAGACAACGGCGTTCGGCAACAATGCGGTAAGAAAGCCGAGGTCCATCGAGTGCCGAAGGGACGAGATCAACAGAGGCTTTCTTACCGCATTGTTGCCGAACAACGTTGTCTAACACACTTGCACAACGAGACCATTGTTGCGAGTCGCGTTCAGTCTCAAATTCTTGAATGCCGACTCCATTGTGGCTATACATTGGCGGTGGCCAACATAGCCGACGATTTGTTTGATGATTCAGATACAGATGTGTTGCTGTCTCAAATGCCTTTAAATGTGGAAGGTGAATGTGTTTCGTACAATGCTGATTCGCCAGCAGCCTCAGGCAGTGTTAATAATCTTTGTTTTTTCTTTGGGTTCCGTGGCACAATGCAGTCTTCATGGTAGTAAGACTGCACGGCACTCTAGTTCAACAATGATTTCATTGTTGCAGCCGTGCATCTTCACGAAATTAAGGCACGGCTACAACAATCGAAGAGTTGTACAATGGTTGGTATTGTAGAGTTGGCGCTGTTTCAGCATTCACTACATTTACGTGATCGAAAAGGGAACTTGTCGAATTAACGTCCTTTATCAATTGCTAAGGCTATCTCAGGTTACGTGAAGACTTGAAAGGCACTTCGGCGGGATGGGCCTCACTTCCCTAATGTTTCAGTCTGTCTTGCAAACCCCCTTTCCTGTAATTTTTCCGTGCCTGGTGCCACCAGACGAAAGCGATTTTGTTGCCGTGTTTGGAATTCGGCTTCGATACTTTTGTGAATACTGCAGGGACGTTGGTTTTTGATTTTGTATGTCAAATCTAATTTACCTGACAGACATTTCATAATTTCACACAGTTCAAAAAGGAAGGATATGAAATGAAGGGCAAGTCACAAATTGGTCATTTGCGCCCATTATTTATTACAAATACGTTCTTATTTTGGCTAACAACACAGTACACAGCTCCGAGGAAGTATAGAGAAACGATTTGTACAAATGGGGGATGAAAGGAATAAAACTGCAAACAAAGCAGACGCAGAAAAAAACTGCTACAGATGTAATAAAAGCAGAGGATGTGGCTGAACAGCCACAACGAATAACGTTAGCCATATTAGGTTTTTGAGTGATGTTTACTTAACTAAACAAACTCTAAATCAAAGCAGCTAATGAATAAACGTCAGTCAGAATGGTGTAGCTAAGCACACCGACCTTTCCAAGGTAATGCAACGCCTACCATCACACGCATCGTGTGTCGTCAGAATGATAGATTTTGTTAACACTTGAAAGTAATTGCACCCTCATTTGTAATCTACTAATGCAGCCCGCAGTTTAACAAAATCCGCACCTTTGTTTACGAGTTTTCCAGTTTTCCGAACCGTTTGTAAGAAAAATATTAAGGAGCTAACCAGAAAAAGGGTAGACGTTCTATTTTCCGAGCAATTCTTTTCAAAATCAGCAGAGAGTGCAGAGATTGAAGTCGCTTACTGCAAATTGCCCCATTATCAATAATCTTTAAGGACAATATCGCAGGTCCATCCCTGGTCGCTACTGGAGGACAGGAAAACAGACTTCTTTAAAAATAATATAAAATAACTGGAATGGTTAGAGCTGGGCTGTTATAAGAACGAACGGTGGAGTCCAACTCTGAGCCGGCATAAGGGTGGGCAGGTAGAACGCTGTGAGGGAAATGATGTAGTGCTAATTTCATTACCACACTAGCTTTCCACCTTCCCTCCCTAATGCGGGCTCAGAGCTTGACTCCACCGTTCGTTCTTATAATGGCCCAGCTCTAGCTTGTTATCGTAAATATCGCACCGACTCTAAGAGACAGCCTGTTTCATCGAGAGGTTGCGTAGAGGGATTTACCGTGAGACACCGTCGAGATGAACAGGTTGTGGCGAGCGTCAGTGCTATGTTAATATAACCATAACGATAACCATACACTCCCGTTGCGTGATTGAATGCAAAAGATGGTTGCGTCTGGTTAATAAATCGACTTATTTTTTCTTGTAATTGTATTTGTCGATGTTATCAAGGCTGCTTTGTGTTTGTTGTAAATCATATTGAAACAAAAAATTTACATACTACTGCTGGAACTTCTTGAATGGAATTTCCGGTTTAAGAACTTCCTGCGAACGATTGGGAGAGGACTTATTTTTCTTCAACCCACGTTTTCGAATTTATTATTTTAGGTAAGGCCGTATTGTTTTTAAAAGTATTAACAGGTCAAGTTTAGGAGTGTATAAAACGCGCTGTGGGTTGGGGTTTTAAATATATTTGGAAGTGTCGGTTTCGCATTTTCCGTATCGTCAGCAGAAAAAAGACGGGCATTGGCACGGGCATTTTTTAACGTGTAGGTACGAAAAATATCGACCGTCCCGAATATGTCTGTGTACTTAGGTTTACGTTCGGGTGTACGTGATGAATTTTTGTTACATAGTAATGTAAATTCTGTTGGTTAATGTCACATGCTTGAGTTAGAATATGGAAAGTCAAGAAGGTGCATAAAATCATACATTTTGTGACGTTTCAGATATTCTGTTATCCGTTATCAAACGCGGTGATTTTTTTAAAGCAATTGCCTTAAGTCATGAACAAAATCACTAAAAACAACTAAAAAATTTACTGAAACAAGAAACAATCAAAGCAGCAGTTTTACATTTCAAACAAGAAAAAACCTAATTCAGACACAAAGGAATGACAATTGGAAACCAGAAACTTCCCTCACCCAACAGACAACCTGCTTTTCCTGGTTTCCTGTTGACATTCCTTTGTCCGAAATTTAGGGTTTTGATTTTTTTTTTGTGAAATTTAACATTGCTGCTTTGTTTCATATTTCAGTGATTTTTTTTTAGCGTTTTTGCCTCAACTTAAAGCACTTGATTCTAAAAAATTGTTGTGTTCGATGACGGATAGCAGAGTGTTTGAAACGTCACACTCCAGTGTACAATTTTGTGCACCTTAGCTTCCATCTCCTTCTCCTGTTTATTCTACTTTGACGTGCATGGTGGAGTTGTCATGTGCAAAAGATTGTCAGAAAATGTGGTGTATCAAAACTGACTTACAGTTTTTAGGTTAACCGGATATAACAGCCAGTTTTAATACGGCATTTGTTAGTATTACGTCACTGCTGCAAATTAACTAAATGTAGCATGCTGTGCTTTAAAAATGTTTGATGCTGATAAAATAGTAGGCAACTAGTGCACAGTAATAAAAAAAAAACCACAAAAACCACACCATTTTGTTCATAGTCTATAGACCCTTACCACCAGAGAAATTATATAAAATTTTACAATTTTAAAGCCTTTATTGTATGACTGAAGTGATTTCCATCTTTTTTGTTGACGTGCCCTTCCTCCTTCAGAGTCAAATTTTGGGTGTTTGAAATTCCTTGATCCATGAAATTCCTTGATTCTTGTTTTAAAATGAATAAACGTCAGTCAGAATAGTGTGGCTAAGCACACTGACCTTTCCAAAGTAACGCAAAGCCTACCTTCACACGCATCGTGTGTAGGCAGAAGGATATTTCTGACTTTTATCAGTTGATAATGGTCTATTTTAAGACCGCAGTTGTGATTCTTAAATAGAAAGTGCTTTTTGCTTGTCAGAGGCAACTTATTCTTTCAAGAAAAAACTCCTAAGGTTAATCCCACTAACCAGAAAACTTGGAACGTTACCTACGTCTTAAATTTTTCTTTGATCCAGGATTCAATATAGTTATCTGCAAATCCACCCAATGTCAAAACTGTTACAAGAGAAGTCCCCAAGTTTTCAAAAAAAGTTGACCTTGAAAGCACCTTAGTGATACCATTAAAGTTGACCCTTGAAAGTACCATAATGATACCATTAAAATTAGCCTTTGAAAGTACCTTAGTGATACCATTAAAGGTGTCCTTTGAAAGTACCTTAGTGATACCATTAAAGGTGACCTTTGAAAGTCCCTTAGTGATACCATTCAACCATGAAAAGGTCACCTAGGGTTGGCGCATTCCCTTCTTCTTGAATTTTTTTTGAACCAGGAGTAATTATTGTACACTACTTGCCTTCTGTTCTATCAATGATTTATGGGTGTTTTTTTTTTAATTTTATTTGTGTATAAATTTCGGAGCACTGGCAGCTGCGATACAGCGATTCACTTCCAATTCACATATTGTCACTTCGTAATACTTTTAATGTGGCGGAGTTCTAGGTGTGTTTTGTCCTCCCATTCTTCTGCAGTAGAATGTGTTACGCATCCCTAACCTTAAGGTGTTGATCCGCTACAACAACATCATTAGTGCTTGTTTTTGCTCAGTCATACACGTCTGTGTCGCGTGGCTCTTGCAAAAGGGCTATGCAATAAACACACTCCTTTCCTAACAAGCTCGGCGACTGCGTTGTCTTTGACAGGCCGAGACGTAATCGGGTTTGGGTTCGTTACGGAGGCCGAGGCAATCAGCAAAACTCGCGAGTCGGAATAATACCAGAAAGGGAAGGGGCGTGGGGGGGGGGGGGGAGGATGGGGCGTGCGGGGGAGGAAGGGTAAAGGTGGTAGCAGGATGGACGGACAGGAGCCGAGATGGGCCAGTGAAATTGAATTCCAACTTCTTGCATGGCTGGCGAATCAGCGCTGGTTTTAACACTGTTTGGCGCATCTCACAACCAGGGCTGCGTTTATTTTCAGCAACCTGTTGTCAAGTTTGGGGGGAGGGGAGTGTTGTGTACGGCCACCAACATTAAACGGTTGTCGAAATTATGAATCTTCTTTGCTGACAAAGATTCGGTTTGTTTGTTATTTTGTTTGTTTGTTTGTTTGCACTGCCCGCTTTCTCTCAGTTTAAATGGTGGCGCTAGAAATTGAAATGTGATGTCCAAAAAATGCAAATGTCTTCTCCTATACGACTATTTTTATGTCTGGCGTCATTATTTGACCACGAAAAAGTATAGAAACGGGTTTTTTTGGCCGGTTTGGGTAATCAGTCTATTTTCCTGTGTTGCCTTTCCACCCCATGTCCATTGAGCAAATAGCATGGCTGACACGTGGAAGATTCTAAGTGTACCTCTAGGATTGGGGTGACCACGGGGTAATAACAAGCTGCTGCTTCGGCTACCTGGTCGCAGCAAGTCTTCTGTACACTTCCACCAATTTCGAGCCACTTCCACTTCTTACTTTCGGTTATTTTTATTCCTTTTAACTTTGCTGAATGTAATGGTGAAAACCGTTTGTCACTATCTGGTACTGTTCCACAGATAATGTGTTCACTTGTCGGCCACTTCCGGTCACTTGTGAACCATTTCCGGTTCTTACTTCTGGTTTTTTTTAAAATTCTTTTTAACTAATTTTCGGACACTAAATTTAATGGTAAAAACTGTTTGTTTCTATCTGGAACCGTTCGGAGTTGAAAAAAACAACGAGTGGAAGGAGAGACGGACAGCAGACGGTTGGACAAAGTCGTTGCAATAGTCTTATTAGTCGTTTCGGCTGTACAGAAGTCTAAAAGGGGAAGTCCTCACGTCAATATTGAGTTTAAAATGGCGCATCAGTATATACTGAATTCCAAGTGGTAACACTCAAGGTAAAAGAAATACTTCAACCATGGGAAGGGATTAGGATTTCGAAAAAAAGCTGGTATAAGAGAAGCCGCCAAGTTTTCAAAAATTGTCCGCCTTCACAGATAGTGAAATCATCCAACCAGGAAAATACTGCCAAGGTTAATTATCCCATTAACCAGCAAACCTGGCACATTGTCCTCTTCTTTAATTTTTCTTTGAGCCAGGAGCCAATATAGTCATCTGCAAATCCACCCAATACCGAAACTGGTACAAAAGAAGCTGCCAAGCTGCCAAAAAAGGTCGACCTTTTTAATGTAGTGATACTATTTAACCAGGAAAAGGTCGCCTAGGGAAACAGCAAGTTTGTCTCATTGCCTTCTGCTTGAATTTTTTTGAACCAAATATAAATTATGTTTACCGGTATCTGCAAATGTGACGAATTGTGTAAATCGTACACATTTCAGTAGTCGTACAAAGAAATTATAGAGGGGGGGGGGGGAATTGAGGCTTAATGGCGCGTCGACAACGTGGTCATTAGCGCCAACCTCAGTCTCAGTGCAGTGGTCCGGGTTGTCACTGCACCCCACATTACAGAGATGTTATTCAAACCCCAAATCTAAATCTTGTCATACATCTGTACCTCCTGCAAAACTTGAAAAAACCGGACAGGAGTACAGACTTATCGCCCAACTGAAGCGCAATGTCATGCGGAAGATGGAAACGATGACGAACACCATCAAGGTGGCGACAATCAACAAGGAAGTGCCGGATCGTAACTGGCCGTCGACACCAATAACATTCAGGAGGGTCAACCCCCCGCAAAAGGAAACAGTGAGTAATCGGGTGTGACCAATGCGCAAACGGGCCAACACAACCTCCTCACGGCGACTGCGGTGACACGCCGAGTGCCATTCCTCGACGGTGCCCTTAATAGCTAGTAACTTATTACCGTCCTGTCTGTCCCACAAGGTCTGCCAAAAAGCGTGTAACCTCAGACGAAGAGCTGGAAAGGCGTCTGAGGGAACAAGGCTGAGATCCCTTTCGAGAGGTCCAGAAAGGGCCCGTTTCGCTGCAGAATCAGCTTGCTCATTTCCACCAATTCCAACATGGCCCGGGATCCAGCAGAAAAGCACGGTTTTCTGCTGGCCAGGCAAGCGGGAAAGCAAGGCTTGGACACTATAGAAGGCACTGCTAGTTGATTTTGGGTGGATATCACACCCAACTTTCATAAGATCTTAATCACACTCAACATCACGCATGCTCTTATTAACTCTATCATTGGGAGAATGTTTATATACATACATATTACATATGCGGTACAATTTTGTTAACGTGAGTAACAAGATACGTCAGAAGAAGAGACTTCTGGGTGTTATCACATCTTTCATTGAACTTTTTCAGGCCCTATAACTTATTCAGGTCTTCATCTATGTCTTCATTCTGCATATTCAAATATGATAAAGTTTGTTTTGTTACATGGTGAAACAGCGCAACCTGTCCAGTGAAATGAAGCCAGTGCAACTGACCGACCTTCCCTGTTACAACGTCCAAAAGTTTAGTGTAGCAATGAAAGTGCATAGTGAGCAACGTCACGTAATTTGTGCTACCAATGTTTCGTCGTGATCTTTAAAGAGGGCCTCACTTATTAAAAAAAAAAAATTACCTTCTTTCCAACTTGATTGAACCCTGTGATCACGATCTGCATTTTGCTTCAAACTCTTCTTACAATAAAAGAAATCCGTCTCTTAGTGAGCCAAATCAATTTATTAGGGAGCAATGATCTAGTTCGCCTGCTCTGCCAAAACAATTGAACAAAACAATAAACAATAAAGCAGAACAACCATGCAACCATAAACAGCAACTCAACTCACAATCAAAGCCAAATCAGTAACTTCATTCTCACATACAAAAAACTGAATTCGCGCAGAACGCTACTACAGGAACCATCTCTTTAAAACAACAATGCATTCTGACAATTAGACCTTGAAACAATAACCGTAAAAAACAAATGTATAACTATAATGATTACAATTATTACCATATTTTTGCCGTTTTCATTGTTGTAAACAGTCCTTATAAATCCCGTATTGTATTCTTACAACAATGGTAAGAGCAGTACAACAATGCAACCTATTGTTGCAATAAGTATACATGTATACTTATTGCAACAATTCTGTAAGTAAAAATGTATAGTTACAACAATGTAACGTATTGTTGCAATAAGTGTCCATGTATACTTATTGCAACAATGCTACATCAATGCTGTAACAATGCTGCAACAATGCTGCCCAGTCTGCACATTTATTAACTCATCTTCTTTAACAAATGAAAATCTACGTTTTGCATTCTTACCGAGAGCTTGACCCTGGTTTCTTAAAACTGGTTCACCTTCCACTTCAGCCAAAGCCTGGCTCAAATCTTCATCTTCATCTTCGTTAAACAGTTGGTCAACGCCCAACGAAACACTGAATTTAGCCATCTACATCATTAAAATCATACGATGTGGGTGCGTGCGTGCGTGTTTGTACCTCTACTAATTCGGAACCAAAGCACTTACAAAGATGGGAGTAGGACCAAACGAAAGATAATTAAATTTCGCTTTTAATAGGCCTAATTTCATCGCTGCAACTTGATATTATCACCCTCAAATAAACGAAAGATCCTGAAAAACTAACGTCAAAGTTTATTTTACCCGCATGATGTTTTTCATGACGTCATGAGGTTCGTTCATGACGTCATAGTTTGTTCACGAAAACCTCCTCGGGCAAAGAAAGATGATCTGGAAAAGGATGCACGGACGACGTATTTTGCAACACACCACATATACATCTTAAAATTGGTTTTAGACTAACTGACTTGATGCAGGGAAAAATCAGACCCACAGATCTGGTTTTGAGAGGGCGTCTCTTTCTTGGATTCTGAAGCACGGAAATTGGGGAAAATTCTAATTATTGGGGCGAAATTACCTTTGGATGCGGGGAGTTGCAGAGTTGGAGGCGGAATGGAATTTTAGGTTAATAACTAATTGTTAGGAGCACCCGGCGGATGATCAAGCGAGCTCGAGCGTTACAATTGATGTCAAACATTATGTACAGACAAATCATTGCTATGTATTGTTACAACAATTGATCAAATTGGATTATTTCAACTAACAATGAGTATTAATTTTGGAAAACAACGGCACATTACAATTTGACGTCATGTGGACTTCGGGCTTGGCAGATTTCACAAATGACGTCAGCGTGACCTTGCTGGGGTGGTAAAATTCCAACGCTGAAATCCGGAATTAAACTCGCAACATTATAAGAGTGTAGAATGCAATATTGGTTATTAAGAGAGGTCAATATTATTTTTTTTACGTCCAAGGAGTCAAGCAAAAAGATCAAGCAATTTATCAGAAAAGCGCTGTTTCTGATGACGAACGCTGATTTTCGTTCGCTTCGCTCACTCAATCAGCGCACACATTTTCTTGTTTTACTTATTTTAAGAATATTGTTCTTTAAGCCCTGCTCAGTACAGATTTTTCCGTGGGTGTCTTATCACTTCACTTTCTGATGATCCCTCACTTGGAGAAACATCTGCAGAACGTCAGATGTAATCTCCTACGAAGGTGAGAGATGAAAGATTGCGAGAGCAAAGCGAGACACACATTGATTAGTTTTGGTTTACGTGGAAATCGCTCGCTTTGCTCGCTCAACCACGCACTGCCGTGCTTCAAAATCCAAGAAAGAGACGCCCTTTCAAAACCAGCCTAATACCGTTGACGTTCCATTTAAGGCCTTAAGCCAAGGTTAGTGTCGCCCAAGAACTTCAGGCGAGCCAGAGCACACTATCGCACATACGTTACAATAAACCAACACCAAAACTGAACCACGACTTCAAGCCTTGATCCATCTGTTAAGGTAGAATGCTCGCCTGCCACGCGGGCGTCCCGGGTTCGATTCCCGGCCGATGCACCAAATTAACTGTAGGGGTAATTAGTGCATATGGGAGCCGCCCCAATGCCAACCCCACAGTTAAGGGA
>JAHWFP010159867.1:36809-48630 GCA_023313725.1 Lithobius niger | reverse complement strand
AATTTAATGTCAAAAACATGTTTGTTCGTTTCTTGCAAAATCTGTTGTATACGTGTACGTACGAAAACACTAATCATAGTACGTCCTTAGCCAAAATCAGAGACCCAGGAACAAGGACTTGACCAAACTGAAGAATAGAGGGGCCAGTTGAATCGTGTTTCGTGAAGATTCTATTATAGTTCCAAACAAATACCAACAACAGTATTAACATTTTGGTCGACAAACCGTCGACATTACACGAACACTGCTGCATGTGAAGGCGTGACTCTGTTTTGGTCCAGCCAGCTCCTTCTCTCCCACCCCTCCCTCCCTCTCCTCCTCCCTATGTTTTATGACTAGAGTAATAATCAGAGGTGTCAACCATCCCCTCGGTGCGAGAGGTTGTTTTACGACAGACAACGTCTCCTTGCATCCTTCTACTTCTGCATGGAAAGAAGTCTATGAGGCGATGGCTGCCTAATATTCCAGTCTTGAAGAGCAGATCAAAACGAAACGAAGCACACACAAAAAAAGAAAAAAGTATGACCGGAAACAATCAGGTTCTGGCTGCATGCCAGCCGTTTACGATGCACGGTCGCCTCGGGACCAAATCTGCCGAAGAAGAAATGGCGGCGGCAAACGGCAAAGTTCGGACCTGCATTAACAACTATATGCTCTTCCTTGTGCCTCTCTCTCTCTCTGTACCAGATACCGTAATTCAAGCTTACGGCGTGGAAATATACATTTTAAATTGCGCTCGTCCGTCCGCGTTTTTTCTGGTTGTCTTTAAAATTCAAGAGCCAATTCTTTTAAAGTATAATAGCACTGGCATTTTTTTTTTCATTATTTGTATTTGAAGGCAAAACGAAGAGAAGTTTTTTGACTACTAATTTTCAACTTTCGAATCAAATTTTCAGCAAAGCACAACGAGCGCCAACCCGGTACACATGTCGTACTGCAACCAAATTTGATTTGTGGAGCAGATGTAGCAATAAGAGAAATACGTGCCCTGACCGGACTGCATAACCCACAAGTACATGCAACAGCTTGAATTAAATATTCAACCAAATAACTCTTGTTTGGCCTTGGTCACAATTTAAAAACCACAAAATGGAGAGCAAGGTAAAACCACATCAGTCAGCTCAATGCCGCCGTAGTGGCCAACATGGCGGCATTGTGCTGACTGATGTGATTTTACCTACCTCTCCATTTTGGTCTTTTTAAATTGTGACTAAGACCAAACAGGAGTTATTTGGTTGAATATTTAATTCAAGCTGTTGCATGCACTTATGGGTTATGCTGTCCGGTCAGGGGACGTATTTCTCTTATTACAGTGTTGCAATTTAAAGTGGATTTGATGAAAATAAAATCCAACACCAGACTACACATATATATTTTTTAATGAAGCGCGATGCAAAACAGAGCAGAGGAGATTCTCATCCGGAGTGCTGGTGTCCGTCTGTATTCACGATAGCAGGTGAACCAAATATTCGATTCATTTCAAAGGTCCCGCATGTCGTATTTGCGCATTAATTAAAGGTACGTTCCTCCCGGTTGGCTTTCCTGTATGGCTCAGTTTTGCAACATTACTTCAGACGCGCATAAATGTTGCAAAGGCATTCATTTTCCTATTTTTTTCCCTCGTGAGAAACCGTTTTGCTACATTCACTCCTAAACTAGTATGTAAATGTTGCAAAAGCTATTCCGCACAGGATGCTGGAATATAGTGAGAAGATATGCTTTTAAGTTCCTTCGTCACAAAAAAACCTGGGCAGGGGATTTTAGAGATTCTGCCTCAAACAATAAAAATTAATCCAGCATCGTAATCAGGCATTAATCATGATTCTTGGAAATTAATCGTCAATTAGTGTACAAAAAAAAAAAACTATTCCTAAAAAGCACGCACGTCACGTTGTTCAATTAATGGTTGGAAACCATTGATTTTCAAATTCAAACAATACACCAAATGGGCGAATTTGTCATCACATATTCTGATTTTCTGCTTACTGAATAATGTAATATATCTACCAAGCTGTAATAAAGGTACAGGGGGCAAGAGACGATGTTGGCTTCCCTGCACAATAAGCCAACATTGGTTTTGGCTAAGGCAGTACTTCATCCTTGCACTCGTAGCGTGTGCTTGTGTTAGCATATGGAAATCCAATCTCGTTCCCAGAACCTACAATGGCAACACCACCAACTGACCTATCGACGGGTCGCTGACTGTAAAAACACCAACGTAAAGAGATCAATTTCGGACTACGCCGACGCATAAATGGAAACAATCTGCTCAGGTGTGACATCAACTAACATCAACTGTACATCTCTTCCCAATCTGCCAAGCTATAGGGATAATCACTGTTTGCACGGTGGAAAGGTTTTCCTTGAGCCCAACTAGAGCCTTAAGAGTAGAGCCAAGTGCATTATGGGTCATTGCTGGCTGCCAAGACCCTAACAGACTGTTAAAATCGTGTAAATGTAAATGGGACAGCGGAAATCATTAATAACAAAAAATACTAGAAGAAAAACACCCAACGTACACTGCACATGCCCAAAGACGTCCGTCTAGAACATGCTTCTATAGTTACAGCGTTAACAGACACACAGACATTCTTTATTTACCAGTTTATAGAAGCATTGCGTCTTTTCGATCGCTTTGGAGGACAGAAAAAAATAGATAAAGAATGGCCTACGACAATAACGAGAAGCCTGTTAGTTTCATTGATATGAGTCACTCAAATGAGTTACAACATTTCAGACAGGATATGGCAGTCTCTTATAAATCATAAGTCCTATAAACTTCACAACGCTCGGCAGTTATGTTTCTATAGCCCTTGACTCTGCACCAGTGACGAGAGCGTTTATGAAGGGACTGCAAGGCTTGTCTGTATATGGGAGGCAAGGGACAACTTCCGATAAGAGCTCGTTGGGACAAATCTATTTTAAGAACCTATCAGCCTAACATTCGATTTACAGTCTCGCCTAAATAAATTTACGAAACGAGCTATGTTAATATGTACGAAATATCTTCGCCAGATGTCGCTAAGAAGATGTTCAAGACGACTTACTAAAAGTAATTTAACTTGACGATCGCGCAGAAAAAAAATTCACCTCTATTTTACACCTATAGTGTTTTGCATGAGACGAGGACGAGACTTGAGTCTAGGCATCAAATGGACGTGTCGTTAAATCAAGACACAAGCTAGTGTATCGCCCGCCAGGATTCAACATCATCAAAATCTTGCCTATCCAGGTTAACATACACAGAAGAACGGTGGCCACTGGCCACTTGTGTCATAGTTTTTTTTTTCTTATACAACTATACATTAATCCATCATGTTATTTCTAGATTCAGAAGTTTTCTTTTCTGTCTCGCTTGGTTTCGTTTGTCACTGTAAACACATTTATCTTATTTAAATAAATGCAGAAGCAAACCTGTTTACGTTGCATTTATCTATTTATTTGACTTACTAGCTGTACCACCGGCGTAACATACGACGGTATACTTTACTTGGCAGCATGAATTAAAAAGGGCTGCTGATGCCCCCCCCCCCAAAAAAAAACTGCATGAGCTCGCTGGCCCTCTTGCTGATTGTTGAAGTTTCGTTTGTTTAATCATGATCCCTCTTTATCATCAAATCTGCTCATTAAGCGAAATATATAGATTTTTTTTTATTTTTGATGACATGCCATTGTTGGGGCTATGCTAGGTACTACATAGGTCGTACGAAGCACAGCTATGCTATGTTAACAATTGAGCTGTGCAGTTCACAGGTATTGGTGATTCGGACAATTTTTTTCCCCTTGAAACGTAAACCCTGAATTTATTTTCGTGAAGGAAAGTGGAACGAAACAAAACGAGATTTCAAACTTTCAGAGTCGTACCGTCTTGGTCTCGATAATAACTGGCCATGGTCTCGTCTCGCGCGTAGCTAGCAAACCCAAGGCGGCTTACAACCCAAAAGTTAGTCTAACTCCGGTAATTTGGTGGTGCAGGCTGAGTCTCCAAGCTTATTTCTTAGTCAGGTGCACAACTCTGCAATTCAGCTATAGCCGACCATCACTTAAGCCGTTTAAAAAACGAGTTGGCAGTGTATGGTAGGCCAGACATAGCAGTTGGGGCAGTCCTTCAGCTCCCAAGTCAGAGTTCTGGAAATTAAATCGCATCTCTGTTCACTTGCCACGGTAGACCATTGTAACCAATTTCAACTTCAGCAATTCTAATAATGGAACACCATCTATCATTTCGACCAACAAATCTAAAACAATTACAGAAATGGCCGCCAGCTGCAGTTTCCCAACGAACTCTAAGTTGCACACATCATATGTTAATGCAGTAGTCATGGTCGTAGCCAGAATTTATTTTTACAAACAGCACAAGCCAACCTTGCCAAGTGTTGTAGTATATTGAAGAGAGCAATTGCCCAAGTACAGAATAGGCAGCTCACCGCAGCGAATTAACTAAGTTTTCTTATTCACCAAACTTTTCAACTTTTTACCCACGGCAACTGCTGTGAATGCTGCATGCTGGCTACGGCCCTGGTAGTATAATAGTCAATGAATAAAGGAGTGAACACTGCCGTGTCCATGAGAACAACTTTCAGACATATCACATTAAGCAGTATTGACCTACATTTAATAAATGCTGATTATTAGAAAAGATAATATAACAATACAGTTTTAACAGAGCTGCCAAAATTGCGAAGACGTAAGTTATCTCTCTTTTAAAGCGTGCGTTTACTTTCATTACAGATGTCACCTGGTTGAACAGCAACTTGACAACCGCACACATGAATGAAACAAACAATGTTTATTCAGCTGCTGTTTATTCAGTTGGTTGTAGGCAACTGTGAAGAATAAATTGACCGACTGCACACGTATTATTGACCATTAATTGTTTATTTGTTGTAGCGACTTTGCAGGCCTGTTTTAGTGTTTTTCAGCACCACTGCACAGCTCTTGAAAAAACGATCCAATGGGGTACAGAAGGTAAAAATCCGTCACAATTTGTTCTAGTTAGTGACCAAACTGGTCAGTGACGTACACAGGTCCCGACAGGGCAGGGGCACCTTGCTTTTTTTCTGGGGCCTTTTTTTTTTTAATTTGATGGCGTTTTCCTCCTTTTACCCCTCATTGTCCCCCTTTGGGGAATTTTAACGTTTTCTGCTCCTCTTTGCACCACGTTCTTGGCCATTCTTTTTCCTCTTTTGGCCTTTTTTTTGTCCCTTTTACACCACCACTCCAGCAAATGTCAGCCTTTTTTTTTCCCAGAAAAAGGGCACTTTGCCATGAGGGCAGGGGAGTGTGGTACCCCCACCACTTTTCCCCCTTGTGTGCATATCCCTGAAACTGGAAACAATCAGTTCAAGTACTGCCTTAAAAAAAGACGGAAGTGGACGTAAAGGTTGCACAGCTATGAAAAAAAAGGCGAAAATCCTCGTTTTAGGGGAAATTTATTAGGCCCATTTTCTCCAGGTAGACATTCAAGCAGCTGAAAACGAAACATCCTCTTAAAAATACAAATCCTCTTTACGTAAATCTGACATAATTTCGGATTTGAACGAGATACTTATACACCTAACAGAGCTCATTCGATTCAAGAGCAACATCTGGTAGGAGCAGTGGCAAGGGCGAAATTAATGATCGGGATACCCAACACTCCAAAAGTCGTCAGCTTGTACCGCAATGATCCTGTCATCGACCCGCTTTTACATTTATTTCCAACAATCCATAATGGAATGCGTCTGCTTTGAACAGCACCATTCCAGGCCATAATCGACTGGCAGTAATCAAAGGGCACTCGAGGTTTGCTGACCAACAGACAGACGGACGGGTCAGTTTGAAGTCAACCCATAGCCTAGTCTGAGAAAGGGGGGTGGGGAGGGGGTGGGGTGGCAAGCTTGTTAGCCCAACAGCGGCCCGCCTGATCGATGCCGCTTCGGTTTTAAATCACGGCCGCCAATATTTCCATCACTGCAGCAATGTTTGTTGACCGTTTCTCGACAAATATTAGAATAATATTTTCAAACTGCGCCCGTTTCCGCTTGACGTCCCACCTATTTGCACCATCTGTCTCCCAACAACGCCAACGCTTCACTACCCGGACCATCCAACAGCGACTCAATTTAGGCCGTTTGATAGCTCTGGCGCCTCCTACACATTCACCACGACCGCAGCTAAATAGGCCAATTGCTCGCCATGCCTACATCTGCGTAAATTCAATAATATATACGTATAGGTTTATTTCATGAATAGTTTAGATGACCAGAACAGGATATACGTAATACTCCATGCGTAGCAATACAGCAAGCAATTTGTAATAATCCGGAATTCGTCATATTCCACGACATTGAGGGAGATACCACGGTAGTTATGAACTGGCTATTTCCCCACTGAACTGATCCAGCTTAATCATTATATTTCCTCGAAATTTAACGAAATCCACAATCACATCATGTAATACGCACCATGTAATAACAAGTATATACGAAAGAGTGGACATTTCGGTAAATCTTTTGGCTCATTGTGAACTGTCCTCAGATTGTATGCTTAAATTATCATTGCTTGTTTCCATGCTTGTATTTGTTGTTTATTACTTCCAAATGGAAAGGACAAACTATAGGACACTGGAAACAGAATCTAAATAACACAAGAAACAACACGGCCCATCCAACATTAAACATAAAACCGTAAATTTTGTATATATCAAAATATACAAGAGTCGTGGCTAAGCGCCATGTCACAAGGAGCAGGTCAAAAGAGCGGCTCATGGGTAACATCATACATCAACATTAAAAAAAAAAACACACAAAGTTGCCCATTGCTGCATTACAGGATAATTTGTTGTTAGATTTAAAGCCCTGTTCTTGTTCAGGGTAATAGTCCATGCTTCCAATTTTAGCCTGATGTGTTGGTGCTTTTCTATGAACACCACTGATGTTTCAGGGCTTTAGATTTAGCAACAAATTATCCTGTAATGGAGCAATGGCCAACTAAAAAAAATGTTGATGTATAGTTAGTTACCCATGAGCCTCTCTTCTGACCTGCTCCTTGTGACATGGCGCTTAGCCACGACTCTTGTATATTTCGGTATGTACAAAATGTACGGTTTTATGTTTTATGTTGGATGGGCCGTGCTGTTATTGTGTTATCGTGTGTTTTAGATTCTGAAGAAGTTTCCGCTGTAGAACGAAAACTTAATTTGGTGTTATAAACCTGCTTGTCAAGGGAAACTAGCTGTCCACCTGGTTCTTTTTTATTTTAGGAATTATTTGGAATTACAGTAAAGTTTCCTAAAGCTTTGCTTAATCATGAGATTCAAGAATTTTTCGGATACGGTATTAAGCCCACACGCCATACAAACTAATGTTAAAGTAGTGTTCATTTCGTTCTTACGGGTGACGCACGAAACCTACGAATATACACAGACTATACACAAATAGTCAATCTGAACAGATTTATCTTTGTTTATTTAACAAGTCATTTAAAAGCCTAGAAACTGCACAAATATGCAATAAAAACACTGGGCTTTTTAATGACTTGCTGATTTTAGTGATTTAATTTCTTATCCTATTAGTTTATTTAACGTTATCAACAAAGTGACCAATGAATGAAATACGTAACGATTATGTAGTCAAAAGTATACGCAATCGACTTTCACCATGTTACGACACACGTCACACAAAAGTCCTTCAAGAAGTTTAATATTCATTGGCACACCCACAACACGTAATAATAATCCAGTGAAACTCCCTTCGCATCGAGGTCCATTAATTATTGACGTATTGCCTGGCCGTGGTTTGACAATTTTCGAATTGGAATTCCTGCGACACGTTCTTTCAAGAGGCAAGAAAATACGAAAGCGCTAATGAGAGCATTCACTGAACAATCAGCACTAAAAAAGTAAAAAAAGAAATTTCACTAAGTTCGATCGTGCACCAGACAATCAATGAGTTAAGCGTGGGAACCTAAGTCCCAGTGCAGTTAAGAATTGCAGCTTAATTCGAAATTAATGTTCCTAACAGCAGTAAAATGAAACACGTTGAAGCTTTGAAGATAAAAGGTCTCAATAAACGGAGAAGAATCTGTGCCGATCAACTACTATAATACCATGGACTTACATATACCATCACGTTATCACACTAGTAACACACTGGATGAGGTTTCTTTGCTATAGTCGACTTGCATTTTGGCGGAATTCTTAGTCTTTTCTTTGTTTTGGCTCAAATATTTTAATAATATCTCGACAGAGTCAGCCTGTTTTACTCAACAAGAAAATGTCGACCCGTTTGTACTTTGGCACTAAGTTCGTATTCGATCTTGGTAAAGATTTAACGGTTGGGGAGCCATCCACTGTTTTGTACCATGGTGTTTTTTGCGTCCCCGTCAAATTATTGCAATGCTTGATCCGGCCCGCAAACAAGTAATACGAACTTTGGCTTGGTTGTTTTGCGTCATCATTCCGATTTTTCTGTTTTCCAATGCCTTAGCATTGTTTATGTATTATCATTAATTAGCATTTCAAAGTAGTGCCAAGTAGTAGAAGCCTTTTATTTTTATAGATACTGTTTACGAAGCCTAGGAACAGCTTCTGAAGCAACTTGAACTATTTTTCTTATTACTGTGTTTTATATACAACCAGACGTGTTAAAATAGAGTAATACGGCTTCTAACAAAACGGTGATTACAAAACGTGTGATATCATCCCAAAAACCCATAAGGACAATTAATATGCAGGTTAGCAATGTTTTACAGCACTTGCCATTGGAATAATACGACTGAAACCAGTTTTCATCCGACCATGGTCTATGAACCTTAACTTAGGGCGCGTTTACGCTACGACTCGCCTTTGCATTCTCGCAGCTAGAACTCAATCGCGATGGCAAAGGTGACATTGCCATGGTAACAACGCTAAATGGATTAGCTAAATCCGACATCGTTTGAGTAAATACTTGCAGTCTTATAATCCGTGCCAATAATATAAAGAATTCCTCATGACGAAATAATTTTCCCAAACGCTTCTGAACTCACGTTATTTGCTGTTTTCGTTGCGAGGTGACAGACATAAAACCGCCGGCATATTGAAATTTGAGGTGATTTCTAGCTTTTAGCTGCGAGAATGCAAAAGCGAGTGGTTGCGTAAACGTGCCCTTACATCCGACTACCGCCAACCCCAAATTTAACCCTTTAAGTCACGAATTAATTTTAGTGATTTTTTAAGTCTTATATGTATGATGGGTCTGTCGCTGGTTTCGAACCGGCATTCGCTTTGTTTGGAGACAACGATGCTGACCACTGGGCTGTTGCTGCTCGCTTTGCTCGTGGTCCCCGCAGCCCCCTCACAAAGCTTGCAGTGCGAGTTGGGACTCCACCAGAATTAGCTAATTCGTGACTTAAACAGATAAACAATGTTTCTCTTGGCCCAGCATAACCACTTCAGTCCTAACTGCAAGCTTTGTGATGAGGCCCCAGGAACCCCGAGTAAAGCGAGCAGCAACAGCCTAGTGGTTAGTGTCATCGTTTACAAACCAAGCGAATGCCGGCTCGAAACCCGCGACAGACCCAACATACATAGGGGACTTAAATTTGTTAGCCGTGACTGAAAGGGGTTAAAATTAGTGTTGGGCAGTATACCAGTTCTCACGGTGTATCGCGGTAGCAAAAATGCAACGGTACCAAATACCGTGCATTGTTAAAATACCGGTATTGTTTTAATATGATAAAGGCGGTAAAATTATAACAATAGTTCAGTCAGCCCTTTTGTTGTAGGGCTCAAAGGAGTGTAATTATCAGTTAAAGATCAACAATGGCAAAACTGGAATTCTAAACAATGCACAATGGAGCTAAATTTGTGTACTTTGATGTTACAACCAGCGTAAGAACCAACAGAAAAATAAAATTGAGTTAAAAGTTTAGTAGCCTACTTGGTGATTATTTTTTACGTGTATTTTTTTGGACGGGGGGGGGGGGGGACACGTAAATAAAATTGATGATTCCATTTCCAACCTTAATTAGTTTGATTAGCTACTTAAAAAAAATACCGTTGGTACCGGAGGTACCGAAGGAAGTGCCGCCAAATTTTAAGAACCGTTAAATACCGAGTACCGCGACACCTAGGCTGGTGCCGTCACACAAATTTCGGGTACCACCCAACACCAGTTAAAATCATTATTTTGTTGGAGTTAGTAAAACCGAGTTAGGAGAAAAAACTTGGTTACAATACTTGAAGAACGAAAACTTGATGGGACAATTCAGCCTTCCTCATTTTTCTATGATTATTGCTCAAAACAAATAAAACATGAGCAGTGCCATCTTTCTGTCGGTCTCCAACTCAGTTACACCCAGATTACCTCCTTTGTGTTAGAAATTCAATCCATCGTTTCAGCTTCAAGCACAAACTGAAAATAGCGGAAGAACAATCGAGCTATAAATCAAGCAGAGAAAACGACTTGACCCCGACTTTTGTTCAACTGTTCGACTCAGCATAAATAGGTATTCAACGAATTGCAAGAGACATGCGCACGCACACCCGCCGGAAAGGGAAGTCCCTCTTTGACTGCCATACTCACTTAAGGTCATGAACTTGGAAAGAACAAAGAAGAAACTGCCACAACCGAGGAAAACGAATGGAAATGAAATACAACGAAGCAAATGATTTTGAACAGATTCAAACAACTAATGGGTACTAACTACAGGGGTCAACATGGAAAGAAACCCAAGTTATAAGTAATAGGTGTAGGAAGTAGTTGAAACTTAGCAAATTATCAAAAAGCCATGAAGAAGGTAGGCATGTCCCTTGAATTTGTCCATCAGTAGTCTGTAACCATTAAAATAACAAAGCCATGATTCGCATGCTTTTATGTAAGTGTCGTTTACGTGCCAAGTTTGTTAGCTCTTGCATATTTGCATATTAATTTCTGCTAAACTCCCAGGAATTTAAAATTAGATCTTCAAAATAGATCTTCAAAATCCTGGAACTCCACGACAAGTTTTATTGATTTACGAACTTACGCCCGTAAATATGGAAAGTTTGAAATGAATTGCATAATCAGTAGCGCACAAGACCCACCGAGAGGGATGGAGTGACTTATAGTAAAAGCGCAAACTAAGTTTTAGAGGACATTTTAATTGGAGACTTTTTTTTGGGGGGGGGGGGGGAAGGGGCTTCCTTTTTTATCCTTTTCTACCGTTTTCTTAGCCATTTTGGCCCTCTTTTTTCCCTTTTAGGCGTTCTTAGGCTTTTTTTTTTTTACAAAAAGGGTATTTTGTGAAAAGGGCGGGGCAATGCCCGTTCCCACGCACGTCACTGTGTATAATGGGTTAAAAAGCTAGATGTGGCTACACACAGGCACCAACCAGCACAGGGCGAGAAGCACAGAATCTCTGCTTGCTTCGCACCGCATGTCCCTGTAAGCCTGTGAGAGTCAATAAAAATTCTATTGCTGGTCACTGATGTACAGTAGAATTCGCGTGATTTAACCCATCTTCTGCAGTAAATGTTACCTGCAGATTCCTTATCTAGTCTTGGCTAATGCAGCATTCGTAAGGGGTTAGAGATGTTTTTATCGCAGGTCTCGAGGAAATAGCTCAAGATGACAGAGGCGTCAAGAGTTGTGATCCGATTTGGTTGTCTCGAATCTCGTTCGCGTCATCATGGTAACATCCGGACTTACCGATTTTTAGGGGGGCTAAATTTTAGTGTACTTTTCACGGTTGTGCTATTGTGTTTCCTTTACTGCTACTCATGATTATGAATTACGAATTTACAAATGTACAGTAAGTCAAAAAAATATGACTGACCGATTGATTTAATCACTTGAAGCAAGTAAGTATCCAACCTAGC
>JAHWFP010159867.1:25748-36799 GCA_023313725.1 Lithobius niger | reverse complement strand
CACTGCCATGTGGAGCACTGGGCAGAAATCTGAAAAATGGAGCAGCAGAGCACTGCCATGTTGAACACTGGACAGAAATCTGAAAAATGGAGCAGCAAAGCACTGCCATGTTGAACACTGGGCAGAAATCTTAAAAATGGAGCAGCAAAGCACTGCCATATGGCACACTGGGTAAAATTCTTAAAAATGGAGCAGGAAAGCTCTGCCATGTGGAGCACTGAATAGAAATCATGTAAACGGAGCAGCAAAGCACTGCCATATGGAGCACTGGGCAGAAATCTGAAAAATGGAGCAGCAGAGCACTGCCATGTGGAGCACTGGGCAGAAATCTGAAAAATGGAGCAGCAAAGCACTGCCATGTGGAGCACTGGGCAGAAATCTGAAAAATGGGGCAGCAAAGCACTGCCATGTTGAACACTGGACAGAAATCTGAAAAATGGAGCAGCAAAGCACTGCCATGTTGAACACTGGGCAGAAATCTGAAAAATGGAGCAGCAAAGCACTGCCATGTTGAACACTGGGCAGAAATCTTAAAAATGGAGTAGCAAAGCACTGCCATATGGCACACTGGGTAAAATTCTTAAAAATGGAGCAGGAAAGCTCTGCCATGTGGAGCACTGAATAGAAATCATATAAACGGAGCAGCAAAGCACTGCCATATGGAGCATAAAGGTTGCTGCCCGTGAATAAAACGAGTATTTGCAATCTTCAGAACTAAGTTATACGTTTGTGTGTGACAGACATGTACGGTTGGACTTTTGAAACCCAAACACTTTCCACATCACAAGCCAGAAGATGTTTGGGGCTGTTAATAAACATGTACGGGTATGTTTTTTTTATATATATATAAACGATAAGAGGCTCTTGAAAACGTTTCAAATTTAAGGTCCCATATCACAAAATATTACATGGCATACGTACAAAATCACCAGTGACGCCACCGCTCTTGTCACACTCAAGTTTCATCTTCCAGCAGGGAGAACACTGCGCAAAACCAAACCTCGACTCCACAACACAAATCCTCGGCACAAACAGACAAATTCTCATCGAAAAACAGGCCCGTTTGCGAAGCGCACACCCTTCTTGATAATGTCATCCATCATTCTGCATTGGCCCGTAATCTTCAGTTTATCTTGCAAGAATTTTATTGTCTCTCTTTTTATTTCCAGTTCTCAGCTTCCGTTTTGCAAATAGTAAAATAAAAAAAAAAAGGAAAAAAAAAATAATAAAGAAAAATTCCCGTTCAAATCTGGGTTGTAGCTTCTTCTTTTCAACTTCTCGTTTGCCAAGAAAGAAAGAAAGGAAGAAGACTTGCTGGCCAGCCAAACGCCCAACCCAACACACGCCTGTCAAACGCCCCCATGCGAAGCGGGCGAACGCCCTACGATGATAGAAATGAATGAAGGGCCACGAATACGTGGATCAGGGAAGGACGAAAAGGGTACGGGGGGGGGGGGGGGGCTGCCGAGAACATCTGAATACCCACACCCAACGCAATTGTGATTGAGGTTGTCGACAGATTTGAGCGCACGAAGAAACAGGTTGGTGAAAAACCACGTTTTTGTTAGCCAACAATTCAGTACGTTCCACATTAAATACGCACCGCATACCGTACAGAATATACTTTTTTCCCTCGCCTGTGCAAAGGAGTAGCCTAAAGCGATGTCGTACGAAGGTTTCTACCCTCGGGAACCTTACTAGAACACATTTCATGCACCGATATTTCGGTTCGCTACACACGAAGTGGTCCATTTACAAATCAGTTCCTCTCAAAATATAAGAACGTATATCCCGTTCCCCCCACCCTCCCCCACGTCCTGGAGACCTACAAAGCAACCAAACAAAAGTTTGAAGTCAACACCTTATCTTCAATACTGCGCTTCATCGACTTTTAATGTTGTTAATTGATTTAGTAACACGATTCACCCACTGTGCTCACCAAAAGTGGGCCCATGGCGGTCTACCGTTCATTTGAGTGGAGAAAAAAAAAGCCGAAAGCTAAAAAGTAATTTAGTAAGTAAATACCACAGTAACCATCAAGTGCAGGTGAAAGACGAAATCACGAAGTTTCCGTTCCTAGATTGGAGCTGTTCACTTGAAAACCCTTCACTTGAAAACGGCTCCGATCTAGTAGCCGAAACGTCGTGATTTCATCTTTCACCTGCACTTGGTACCTACTCTTACATTTATTTTCATTTGAATTGGGCTTTTCTTCCGTTCTGTCTGTGTATGGCTACCCTATGATTATGACCTTTGTGCTGATCATAACTGGTTGGCCTGAATATCACACGCTGAACTCGATCTGGCATGCACGTAAGGCTCCTTTTCAAAAGGAACCACATACAAAAACATACAATTATACTTAAACAAGTAGATTACTAAAAAGAATGTTTAAAATTGGCCCTGAATTCAGCCATCTCCAAAAACACCTACAAGCAACTATCTAAAACGGTAAACAATACGGTAGTGGCTGGCTGAGGTCCGACGAGTTTTATACTGGGAACGAACTTCAAGCGATGCGACGAAATGGTGAACCACATGATCAGGTTGACCAATAGCACGTCCTAACACTACAAAAGCACCAATCACACCACGAAACATGTACTACAGACATACGTGTCGGACGTATTGCAGCCATTACGAAACAAAAACATGGCCCTCAAAACGCAAAAGATAAAACAAAATTTTTTTTAGAGAAACTGTATTTTTCAAAACACCTTGTTTACTTGTCAAAGGATGGGAAGGGATCAGTCGTAAACTCAATGGTAAAAAAAAAAACACAAACCTGTCTATCTACCTACGAAATATTAGAACGAGTAGCTGGTCAAAGGGTCGAACATGCACATGGAGAAAAGAAAATGGGAGGAAAGGGGATACTAAGAAAAGAATGGATCAATCCTGTCTTGTCGACCAACAAAACACACAAAAAAACGGCCTCCGTCTCTTCAGCGCCCACACAAGTCCCTCTCTTTCTGCTTGTCTGGGTATAGGAAAACAAGGGGGAGGAAGGGGTCAGTTGTCGGCACGGGCTTTAGCGCCCCCATGGCTCGCCGCCGGCTGCTACTACCACCACAACATCAACGTTCTGCAGTCTACGGTATGTATATAGGCTGGCTGGCTGTATGTGTGCGGGCCTTCAGACCAACCCTTGCCAAGCGCTTGTTTTTTATCGAGCCAAGTCGACCCGCCTTCTAGAAATAAAGTGCACTCGGTCGACAGACGAATGCAAACGACGACGACGACGACCACTCACTTCTTTTTTCCGAATGGCATGCACTTTGGCCGCTAGATGACGGCCTAACCCTTACACGCTTAAGTCGTCATTTCAGCGCCACTCCATACACAATAAGATACACTTTTTCGGAATAAGTCGTCTAAAAGTGGGGACATGAAAATATAGGCTTACTTGACGAAAACATTACATCTGATGAGAGAACTAACTGCAAGTCAAACAAGAGAAACAACCATTGATTTCTATAAATAACGGATGTCAGTTAGCTTAATTGACATCCGTAATTTCAGTAATTGACTTGAAATTTTGTAAGCTTGTCAATGAACCTGTATAAATAACTGAATTGTGGGAGAGTCTCGGAAATGAGCTACTGCGAAATTTATACCACCAGGAATTTTTACGTCTAGTGGGCGGTACAAACAATGTTATTATATTGTTGTTTCAATATTACTTCTGTCACATTGTTATCTACAAAAATGTGATGTCAAAAGGAGGAAAATAAACAGCAGTGAAATAAGTTCAGCGGGCAAATTCTACAATTCCTTACCAAACAATCCAAATAGAACAATGGGACAATACAACAAAGAAAGTGCTCACCGCGACATGTAAAGCAGCATGGCTGTGAGTCAAAGGTATCGAACAGTGCTGGGGGGATGTCCACGACTTATCACCCAATTTTACGATTTGATTTGATTTGTTTTGATTTACTGAGCTTAGACAGCCATACACTCAATGATAAACTACTTAAACCTACTTACTCTAACAGCTCACACCATCCCTACCCTTCAACACAACGATTTGAATGTATTTATTGGGGCCATAGCCCGAAGCTATGCGCCCTCTGTACATAATACCAGCTACAAATGAACAAATGCTACATATTAACACTGTGCACACTCTCACAAGTCTCCACTGTGCACCGGTACACACATTGCACCACATACTGCTCAGGCTGCATAATAGCACACAATGCAGTGAACACTATGCCATGGCGTCTTACCCTCTCTCCACTGTGTACATTTGCATTTTGTACTTCCTCAGTCCTTACAACGACACCTCTTTTAACAATGAAATGCGATGGAATTACAACAATAAAAAGCGATGGGGTTGCAACAATGATTTTGGTGGAGGAGGCGTGAGATGGGGAGGAGGAGGAGTGAGGGGTTCCCCAAAATCTCATTGTTAAAGCATTGTTGGATGACTCCCAATTTCCTTCTGCTTGTGTTTATGGATGGTTACTCTATTCTGAAGCGTCCCATCACTTTTCAAGCAGCGAAAACTCAAAAAGGAATGGCCCCTGCCGACAACAACCAGTAAAAATTGTTCCGTGTCCAGAGTATCGTTGCTCGATCTCGAATACCCATCACCGTTCAATCAACGAAAACTCAAAGACGAATACCCCTTCAACAAACAAGGAGTAACAATGATGTCAACAATGACATGATTGTCGCATTGTCGAGCTTTCTGAGCAAAAGAACATCAGCACAATTAATTCGCTCTTGGTTGCGCGCATGGTTTCCCACTGTTGTCAGACGAGATCGTGAAATTTGGTGATAAATAGGTTATTAGGTCCTTCCCACAGGGAGATCCAACAATCGCTTGGTCCAGTAGGCCTCGATATTGTGGTGATCTCACTCCTCGGATAGTTGCTGTACTAAAGAGGTGTATGTTACACTGGGTTCAGCAATGAACGCATTAAACCCGTCCAGTTACGCTGTTTTAACATCACCGGCCTAGAAACAGCAACACCCAATACGTTCGTGGCCTAATTATACGTCAAATCCCGGCACATTACTAAGTCGCATGCGTTTCAAGGTGCCCCTTGTTAAAATGATCGATTTCGAACTTAACTGAACGGTTTTCAAATTAAACTGTCGATTACGAATTGAAGAGTTTCAGCCTGAAGGGAGAATTTCACATCTCCAATATCTTTCTTCCTTTCCAATGACAATAATTGTCACAAAAATAGAGAGGGTAAAAAAATTTGTTCAGTGATTTATACCGCCGAAAAATCGATCTAAACTTTCATCACAGACATAAAAATGACACTTGGATATGTCGTCATTTTGCGAGAACAAACTCGCCAACTTTATAGCAAACTTGGCCACTTCCGTTGTCCCCGGCGTGCTTTTATCCGCCCCAATACTGACCCCCAGCCTCCCCCCACCAAATCCGATCTGAGGGGTTAAGGGTGTGGAGGGGGGGGGGTGGAGGAACATACAGCCAGCCAAAGGATTTCCGATGACATATGGAACCGCGAAAACTAGTCGTAAAATGTAACTGCTTCATGTGTTATACGCTTGAAGATCGATAAATACAATCACTGAATTCCCATCGTACCGAATACGACCTGTACAAAATCTAACACATAATAGCTATGGCTCGGTGTTTTACGTGCCATAAAATCGACAGGATATTGGCTTTGTCCCACTATAAGACCCGGCCACCTATCACCTTTTATACTTCACTCAAAATAAAATATTTTTTAGTGTGTATGTGTGTAGTCTAATTCTTAAGCAAACGGTTCGAGAAATAAAAAAATGACCAATTTTTTTACAACTAGTTCGAGCGGAGCATTGTTCAAAAAGCCGCGAAGAATCATAAAGTTAGTTTCTGGTTAAATTTGTCCATCAATGATCAAAGGCGGGCCTGACGCGCTATAGTTTTTTAAATGTCATTTATGTCAAGTTTTCTTTAGTGGCACATTAATTTCCGATCTTTCAAAATCAATATCGCCAAAACCCCTTGTCCAACATAGAACAACTTTAAATGAATCGGGCAATCAGTTCAAAAGTCATCGTGGAGACACAGCTGATGACATCCCCCCCCCCCCCAAAAAAAAGAATAATAATAATAAAATAAAAGAAAAGAAAATTATATTAACGATCGAAAATACTCTTCAGGAAAACCTAACTTCACCTCACTTCAGTATATACAGCAACAATAACCAATATAAACCTTTACAGACAGAGTTTAGAAGTCTACACTCAAACGAGTCTTTAACACGCATTACAAATTAAATACATAAATACATAGTTCAGCAGGTATTTCATTAAAACTGACTGAAAATTTACTCTTTTATGAAAACTAATTTAAAACTATTTTTGAAACCCATTCCGTTTCGGTTTTGCTACAAAAACTAAAATCATGGTTCGGTTTGGCGTTTACTAACCACGACAGGACAGAAACGTCAACAGGTTTCTTTAACGAAATAATTATGGTTTACGAGTTAGAAATCATTCTATTCGTATTATTTTAAAATACGAATAGAAATAAAATAAAGTTCTAAAACTGGAAAAAACTTAGCAAATGAGTTAGCCTACTTCAAAGGAAACTGGACTGAAATGAATTATCAGTTGCCAAAGAAGTATTTTTCCCAACATTTAACTCGTAGTGGCATTCAAAGCATAGTGGGATAGTGACATTAGAAATTCATCTTTATTTATAGTTGATAATCAATTGGACATAAAAGAAAAGAATTAGTTAAAAACCATACAACAAAAACAGAATTAATAATGGCCACTACGCGACACAGCCGCAAATAAAAACTAACTCACATACCCAACGCCAAAATACAAAAAACAAGTGAAGCACAGGCGGTACAACCAACAGTGAACGCTCCGTTAAGCACTGCCTGTTGCCATTTTGGACTTGACTCATACTTGGAACACAGTTGCCAATTACCATTATAGATCGAAAGTTAAAATCTTCAACTACCCGTGATTGGACGAAAATAAGAGCAAAAAAAAAACCGAGCAGTAAAATATAAAAACATGCGAAAGAAAACCTGACGTGTCTACGCGAATGACAATGTAAGCCAATTTCAGAGAAGCAGTAGTTTTTGCCATTGGAGCCAAGGCGTTCATGGCTCCCAGGGCAGTCGTCAGAAGGCGTCGGTGGCTGGCTTTTTGCTGCCCAACCATAGCCACCACGTCCACAGGGAACTAGCCATATCCTTGACCGCGGCAAGGCCATTCTACTTCCGCCAGATTCAATCCCAATTCTACCTTATACCGGAATATACGCCCTAATGCTTGAGAAGGTAAAAATGTATCTTTTTCGGTGATGCGCGATCACGAAATTCCATCAATCAAACTGCCACTTAAACTCGAAATACCAATGTGTAATCCAGTTATCTGTATTCAACTTCAGACACACCTGACGTAACCGATACAATGGACTAAATGGCCGTACACATTCAGAAATGTGTAGCTAACACTTATCGTGCTGGGTCTAAGTTAACAAAATTCAAGAAGTAACACAATAGTCAATAGCTAGCAGCAAGAATAGCAGTAACAAGTAGAGATCACCTTATCACCCCAGCCAGAGATCATCTGTCCACACGAAGCTGAGCTAGTGGATGGGACAAAACCCTAAAACACTCCAAAAGATGATTTTTTTGTTTGTTTGTTTAGCACTACCAACAAATAAACTCAACTAGGACAGCCCCCCCCCCACTACGGAGGTTAATAGAATACGGATTATCTATTAATTCCCACTGCTTATATTCGCACACACACATACATGTGATTTCCCGTAACAGACGCCCAGATTTAGATTTAGTTGGAGCCAGGGTTAAAAGATGAAGAGGCCTAGATCCCGTTTGCATGAAAATATTGTGACAGGAAAAACATATGACGTCATCAGAACTCTGCATCTTTGTTGAAAAGACAATTAGAATTATTACTTATTCAGACTAATCAGTTCTGTATCCCACTGTGGACTTCCCATTGCGGACATCAATAGAATAGAATTAGTAGTGGGTGTCTCGGTGATCTGGCGACACACAAACAAACAACCAAATATAGATTTGCTGCTATAACCAAATATTTTGTCACTAAACCATGCGCAATGGCGGTTTGCCGTGACGTCACCACGAATTAGCCAATGACGAACGAGAACAACGGCTGTTTGGCCGTCTGATTGGACTAGCCTAGTCACGTGATATGCACGTCACAGCAAACAGCCATGGCGGGTGGTATAATTAAACCTGATGCTGGATAGTTGGTTGCTTTGATGCCACCCCGTCCCCATTCCTTTTTCACATGCATCTTAACTGCGGTCCCTTTTTAGGCTGTCAGTCAACGATTCCTGTTATCCTTGCCACACCAGCGCACTTACAGCAAATTGTTTATTACTATAATATTATTTAGCAGGACTATTCGAAAGATAAAATGACGTACCGGTCGCGACTTTAATGTGTGTAGAGAGTAGCTTACCTCATCATGGAACCTTTACACATTAATAACACGTCCAATGACACTATTACACACTACTACACTTACAAGACGTTCTTGCTATTATCACCCGTTCTTGCATAACTGAGTATAATTTGTAACTTATAGTTATGGCCTATTACAGTTTAAACCTTTCCGAAATGGTTTCCGTCTTTGACTGGCATAGCTCTAAATTAATAATGGGACGTAACTGCTCAAAAGAATTCTCATAGTTTTAGGTTAACTGATTGATTGTTTAGTAAAGATCTTTAATGTTTTTAATTTAAGACTAGCGGAGTCGCTCGCTCGTTCCGCGTCGTCTTGCTCCCCTCCCCCCATTTAATTTGCCGTTCGGTCGGTAGATGGCAACGTATGTTCGCGCTGCTGGCCGTTGCGTTCCGGGCGCAGCTACTATCTCAGCGGGGCTTGGCTGCTACTCTTATAATTTGGCGTTCCGTCGGTAGATGGCGGAGATGGCATCGTATGCACCTGCTGCGCTGCCGATGGCTGCTGCCATTTTGGCTGCTGCCGATGGTTGAGTTGCGGAAGTTGTGTAATTATATATATATGCTGTAAATAGACAAATACTGCTCAAGTTGCGCCGTTCGCAGCCTTTTTACACCAAAATGTTTGGTTATCGCAACATAATTTTGAAATTTGTCGCCAACACATGTAGTTCATTTGGTTGTGGTAATCACAACATTGGTTTCAACAAACCATTCTGAACAAAACTAAATAGTTGTGATGTAAGGCTATTTTTGAAATTTTCAAATGACAATAAAACTACCGCTACAACAATTTTCTTGTTAAACAAAATGTATTTACCAAACAACCACCATTTTTTGTTTGTTTTGGCAATTCAAGTACGTTTTAAGCGCATTACCACTGTGTGTATATGTACAGACTACATCATATTTCGGGGCTGGCACTCCCCCGAAACTCCACCCAAAACAAAAGTACGGATATAAGCTACGGATAGCATGAATATGCAAAGCACGAACGGCACAAACCCATCTCACGAAATAAAAGCCACTCTCGCGTTGGTCTCGTAGGGGCAGGCGGCCATTTTGGTTTCGCTTGGACGACTGATTTCTGCGAGCAATAACAAGGCAGTGAGCTATTGAATCCGTAATGGGACAAATTTGATGGACGGCGTCACAAACGAAAGCAACATGGCCTCAGCTCAACTCTAGTGCTCAAATGTGACGCGAATACCTAAACAAGCTCAAGGCAATTGCGTCTCCTATACAAGAGCACACCGGAAAATGTTTCTTTATATTCATGGTTAAGGATTGATGATAAGGATAGTTCCACACGTTAATTAATACGTCAGTTACTTTATGCATTTAGTGGAAGTCCACACTTTTTTTTTTCTTGGACTTAACGACAAATTTCTTCCATGTGTTTTTAAGGACCACAATGCAAAGGGAAATGGGCAAACCAGGTCTGTTAAAATGCGTTGCAAAGTTAAACTATGAAACATGGGGAAAAATAAACTTAACAATTTGAAGTCGAGTATCGTTATCTGTAACAGCGCCCTCGACAAAGCGCCACAAAGCCAAATACAACCGTAAGCCACCTGAACGTCTCGACGATATCTTCACCAACATTCAGAAAACATCAAATCAAAGCGTTTGTTGCGTAGCACCATCTCTTGACGGATGTTGGAAACCACCTTAGTTTTTCTAATTCGCTGCTTACTATCAAGAGATGGAGCCACTCACCATACATCCCGTCCATCCTCCTGCGCGTTAATAATTTGCTTGACGTTTATAACGGTGTTGGTTTTGCCGTTTATGAAGGAGGCTTCGGTAGTAGCTGGTAACCAGTCAAGGATGCCACGCACCCATCAGTGGCTTCTATTACCCAGATTGCAGAAGATGCCACTCCCAAGCTTATTTATCAGGTGGCATTGATGTCGCTGGTGTTACCTTTCTTGCTTGGTTTTAATAATGTAGAAAGCACACGGCTCTAGACTTAAGGGAAAGTAATTTTAAGACTACGACAATATACAAACCAGCAGCAGATTAGTTCGATGCTGATGCTGACAATCAGCAAGCTATTTTAGCAACGTTAAAACCCGATCATTTTTCCGGTTAAAACGACGTCTTTACATGTTATAAACTTGTACAACAAAATGTTACGGCGACACAAAAAATCAGCCAATACCGAGTATTGGCACCCGTGACGTCAACAGTCCATCTCTCAAAACTTGTTACAGAGCAGCAAGCTGAACTTCAAAATCGTTTTGCCCGAAACCCTGAACTCACGGCCCCCATAGACAACCCCCAGCTATTCCCCCACAATTCGAGCTATAGGTGTCTTTTTCCAGTCCACTTCTCTGCTCGAGTGTTTCTTGGGCTTCCCTTGGGCCTTAAGAGACCGGGGAAGGAAGGAGGAAAGCCAAGCCAAGCCAGTCAGGGAGACGCATGCGCAAGAGACACCACCAGTTAGCTATCCTAGAAGCGGTCCAATATTCCATGCACGGGCTTCACTTGAGCTGTCGTCCTTAGTACAGCAGCGCCCTCTTCCTCGGGGGAAAAGTTTGGCGGCAAGGCGGGCGTTCGTCCGATAGCAGCTAGCGTAGGCCCATCCATCAGCAC
>JAHWFP010159867.1:0-20567 GCA_023313725.1 Lithobius niger | reverse complement strand
CACCCCCCAAACCCCTCACGCATCAATGATCGGGGGGAGGGGGGAAGCAATGCAAACGACCATAAAAAAAAGCTCGTTTTCCACCGGAAATGGGACCGGCAATAAGCCATCGAAAATCATCGAAACATATGTTGCAAATAAAGCCCCGCTGACTCCGCATTCCAGGCCACAACTTTCATTGAAACCCCGACAGGTTCTTCTCTCGGCTTACAAATTCTACGGCTTTTGTGTCCCATCGTTCTATTTTCGACTGCCTGCCTCCCTCCCCCAAATGGTTTCTTGAGCTATTCGCCAGATTCCGCCTCGCGCCACTAAAAAAGCAAGGAAAACAAACAGATCCGAAACATTCGCCAACTAAAAATAAACATTGGGGAGGAAACGTCTTCACAAAAGATGCCACTGCTGGCCCATTGCTTTACTTTTCCCAGAATGCCAACTTCAGTGACGTCATCACAGAGGCAATTTACGTCCCTGTCACGCACCAAAGCTTTTAAAGTCTAGTTTGCGCTACGGGAACCCTCCGCGGCTGCAAATGGTAGTTATTTTTTGGTTTTTGTTTATAATTTAGCACTCACTGAACTGAATGCGAGGGTACCACACCCCAACCAGCACAAACACTAATTAAAAGCAACACTCGGCCTGCCTTATAACTGCCACGCGCAGTGATGTGTCCGCGCGCTGCAGTCGCGAGATTCGGCGTAGTAATACTACAACGTCACTTCCGCCTTTGTTTTCTCGTGAACAACGTCTGGCCCAGCAGCCGAATTGCGGTCACGTGACAGCATTGACGGAAAAACTGTGTCGTCACAACCAGAAACAATGAAACGTCATGGTTATTGTAGGCGCGCAAAAGATCATACCCGTGCGGGACGCAGTAAATAAAGTTACCAGTATTCAATCGAAAATCTCCTAGACGCCACACTTTAAAACGAATTTTTAGTAGGGATTGACTAACGGTGAGTAAATAAAACTTTGAGAGCCGTAGTTGATTTGGAGGATCGAGAAAAATGGCGCTGGGAGGAATGTCCTTTTAATAAAATCCTATGAACTCTTTAAGATTTTTCTCTCAACTAGTGATCATTATTAGAGTCGATTGAGACTCATATGCGAACGGTTTGTCTGTCTGTCTGGGTGTCTGTCTGTCTGTATGTTCGCGCTATAGCGTTTTAACGAATTATCGGATTTCTGTCAAATTTTGCACACAGATCCTATGGCACATTTCTAGGTCTAAGTTCGAAAATGGGTCGAATCCGTCGGGGAAATCCTCCACTAGAAATAATCAAATATTTTGTTCCATCCATGACCAATAACTGGGAACTGCGTAGCCTTCGCCAGCGGCTGACGTCACCACCAACCGACCAATGACTGGCAACTTCCTCAAATTATTCTACAGATCACTGACGTAGGTACGCGGCCCCACTGATCTCATACGTACGAATTGTATGACAAGCTTATATAGTCATGTCGGAATGCTTAGTACTTTATTTTGGAGGGGGGGGGGGGGGGAAAAAAATTTAAAGAACTTCTACTGTACGACATTTTTTTTCAGAGGATGGGGGGGGGGGAGGCGAATTCATAAAACTACTTTTGGCCAAGTGACTGTGCTATCTAGTTATTTCATCCATAGCAGTCGTGCCGTGTGGCAACATCGCCGCCGGATAAATGAGATATTCGAAACGCCGAGACTCAACGGTTTGGAGGCCACCCGTGTCATAAAAACCGCCAAACGGTGCTGAATATTTTTAGCGCTGAGTCAGTTCACTGGTGTTCAATTAAACTTACAGTTTAAAAATGAAACCGATAGAAGAATCGTTGTGGGCTCGTCTTTAATTGAGAGGTGTGCGCCGTCATGCCATAACATCGCAGCTGATCAAAAACTACGAATACAAGCGACTACTGGTTTTACGGTTGGATACGCGTCGTGGAACCATGGCCAAGAAATCGTTCGGGTTTTGGATTGGAGTCTGAGGAGGGGTAATTATTCACACGTGTTAGACAATTAGTAGCCATAATATCGGTCACTGTATTCGCAAGAGAAAACAAATCGACTCTCACTATAATTGGTTTAAACAGGTTTATTTTCAACCGAAACATCTTCGCTAAAAAAAAATTAGCCCGTATGTACGCCGACATTGAACTAAGATTCTATAAAAACTTCTTTGATGTATTCTTTATTATCATGTATTCTTTATAAAGTTTACCTTGTTATGACCCTTCAGTGAAAATTAACTTAGAATTTTTATGAAGTTTTATTAAATACTCCATAAATCTTGAATACCAAGCCAAACTCATCGCATTCAAGATCGCTCGCTGCGTTTATAAGCATTAATCCCTTGCATCACATTAATTTCTAGACATTTGTTTTTAATGCACGTACGTCAGTTTTGGGTTTCAACCCGCATTCAACTGGTTTGGAAAAAAGACTGCTGATCACTATGTGCTTGGCCGCTTTACTCGGGGTTCCCTGGGACTCACCACAAAGCTAGCGATGTGCATGGGGACTTGAAGTCCAAAAGGCAACGTAAATAGGTTTGCATCCGTATTTATTGAACCAATCTCGAGCCAATCTTTCCGTCCCATTTAAATGGGTACTTGAAGCGCAGAAAAAACAAATCACACGAAAAAAGACACACAATGGTGACTACTGTGAATAATTGCCATGGCCTTTGTATACTCTGGCCGTGAGTTTTCGGCAGTTCTAACTGAAAAGGTTTTAGGAAGTTTATCGTTCCAGCACGAAGCGTGTTCCCCCACAGTTCTGATTGCACACTCCCAGTGTTTCATTCTTCGTGTATTCCAGCAATGAGTTTTCGGCACTTCTGATTGAGGAGGCTTTAGGATGGTTATTGTCCCCCCCCCCCCACAGTTCTGATTGTGTACTGCCAGAGGTACCACTGGCAGATGTGCGATTGATGTTCATTTAATTCTAGTAGTGTGCTCTGCATTAATACCTACAACACACGATAAACACCAGAATCAATAAATTCCAACTTGTTAACACATATGGGATGTTGTTCAAATAAGACAGTATTAAAATAGCGTACCTCATAATTTTAAAATTTAATTTGTGATTTTTTTCCTGTGACTTTTTTCTCTACAACCGGGGACTTGACCCCCACCCCTATTGCAAATTAAAATTGCCTTTTTTGGCATCGTAACAATAGTAGCAAATGTCAACACCGCAACCTTTGCCCTCATTACAAGAATACAAATTAGGCCTTGTTAGTTTTTAGTTATTGTGAAATGAAACTACCTCAGCAGTTCTCCCGGTCAGAACTTTACAGATAAGAGTAAACGCAAATCAACACACACCACTCAAAAAGCGGTGTTCGCTACATTTATCTGTTATGCGGGATAAAAGGGTCCAAAACGAGCCGCTTACGTAATTGTTTTTGCCAAACATTCCGGATGGATCAGACTTTGTGTGGAATAAGCTATTGAAGCAAAGCACGAAGCCATTTGGTCGGAAGGAAGGAAGCCGCTGACAAGTCGAGGCACAACAAGCGTAAAACCCGCTGGCTGCATTCCGGCCGTTAACCCGGGTCCTGCAGATTCCAAGGTTAAATCCTCGGGAACGCAGCCAAAGCCATCATCCGAGACACAGCAGTCTTGCAAGAGGAACACAAACACTGAGCAAATAGCCAAAAAAATACCATCCACCCACCCAACGACTCGGCGATATGACCCAACTTGTATAAAACCCGTTCGGTTTTTCAGTGGACACGATACAATGCAATTGTGAAAAATGGTGGAAGATTTTGCCAAAAATAGGCCAACTCGTCATCCACAGCTTACAGGCTACGACGTAGAGAGAAGGATATGCTCCCCGATTGGTCAGCGAATTCAATCCTTCAGGCCCCGAATGGCTTTCACTTCACGTTTATTTTTTAAAACGCACAATTCTAGGATTGTCGAGGTTTATATGGGTAGGATTCCAAAACATTTGTGCGGTACAACAAAAACATGCAATAGCATATTACATCGACCAAAACAAACTCAAAACTTTTTGCGTCGCACGATACTACTTTAAACGCGTTTTTTTTTTTTTTTTTTTAATTTATTGCGTGAACAATACAACCGAAACTTTCCAAGTCATAATTAGTTGAGCGAGAAAAACGAGTGCGTTAACACATCTGTTTCTGGCTTGTCTTAGGGCGCGTTTACGCAACGATTCCTCACCTTTGCATTCTCGCAGCTAGAATTTCATCTTGACGTTGCCATAGCGACAATGCTATATGGATTAGCTAAATCCACCATCGTTTGAGTAAATGCCTGCTGCCTTATAACTCGTGCCAATAAGATAAAGAATTCCTCTTGACAAAACAATTTTCTCACTCGCTTGTGAACTCGTATATTATTGATTGTTTTTGTTGCGAGCCGGCAGAGCTAAAACCGCCGCCATGTTGGAATTTCTGATGATTTCTAGCTTCTAGCTGCGAGAACGCAAAGGCGAGTTGTTGCGTAAACACGGCCTTACAGTTCCACACTGCAATCACTAGGAATTAGACATGAGAGTTAATTAACGTTCTCAGAATTAGAACATCGGAGAACAGATTCCCTTTATGTAACAGATTTTGAGAAAAAATATATAAATCAAAAGCCTTAGAATGTAAGGTAAAAGTTAAGACAGCCAGGAAGAGACAGAAAATAATACACATGTATACAAGTTGAAAAAAATGAATAAAATAGGTTCGAAGCAACGGGTGCAGTAAAGTATTCAAACAGTCCGTCTCTTTATTAATAAATAAACCAGATAATTGAGTTGGTGCAAGTGAGGCGTCAAATTCCAAGATGGACGCTTACATCTTTTCACGGCCATAACGCATAGTTAACAACGTGTCACAACATACCATTGAGTGCATTGTTGCGAGTGAAATCCAGACCTCTAAATTCAGAATTATATGAGCCGAAGTCGAACTCTCCCGCCCACAGTACGAGGAGGGGTCAACGCAGGGAAGGGGGGAAACTGGGTATATGTCGTCACGCAGCTTTTGGCTGCTGCATCACTGTGTAAGATTACTCATTCGTATGCTTTCTGATGCTTGCAGGGGGTTATCCTCGGTCCAGATAGCGAGCACCCAACTAGATACAGCCTGGTCCCCAGACACCAACACCATCGAGTCATTAGTTGGTCCGGATGACCACAGACCAGAGTCTGATAAGGATTTATAGAATGGCTTGCTGGTCAGGACGCGGGAGGGTCGCGCCCAAAGAGCTATAGCCTACGTTGAGGCACGACAATTCTGCAGACAGTGGCGCCCTCTCCCTCTTGGGGTTTGCAAGAATATTACGTACCGCAGGATGCGATAGAGGGGGAAATTGTCCACATTATCGTTCTATGATGGGACAAGAATATGAAATCTATCTGGTTTTGAGGAGTTGCTGATTCAGTTTCGTTCTCCACGATGTAACACACCAAACAAGAGCCCTTTGGCCCATGAAAGCAAGCCAATTTCCTCCGCGGATGTACACAACAGTATTTTGGCCGCCTCCAGCCAAACGCTTCCTCAGAACTCCACTCGATACTAAGTTAAGAAATAACTTCCGATTACCCACCAACAATGGACAGGGCAGTAAATGAAACAGCTTATCAGCCTTATCGAAGGGGAGCAGCCCAACTCGCTTCAAAGGTGATAAAATTCTTATGAAAACAAAGAACAACAATAATGATGAGAGTCTGGAAATGGCAAAAGAATCCTATCGCAAACAAAACAAGTTTGTTCTATTAAAAGAGGTGCAACTTTTTTTTTTACTTCTGTGTAAGACATTAGGTACAAAAGTTACTTCTGTTTTATAAACTTTTCGGTTCAGTTTCAATCATCCGCAGTGCAGGGCAACTGATTTGTTACAGAAGACTGGGTCAGCGCAACCAGATCCGGAAATCCTTTTTACCGGTCCATGCCTATTAAAACAGTCAAATGCAGTCAACCAACCAAAGAAGAAGGAGAGGGAATGGACCATTTCCATCAATTCTTTTTTTTTTTTTTGGGGGGGGGGGCTCGTATTCGAGCTCTTCCCTATTTTGTTTCGCAGACGCTGTTTAAACCATGCGCAATGGCTGTTTGCCGTGACGTCACCATGAGTTAGCCAATGACGAACGATAACAACGGCTGTTTGGCCGTCTGATTGGACTAGCACAGTCACGTGATATGCACGTCACAGCAAACAGCCATTGCGCGTGGTATAATTTAGACTCAAAGTTTGATAATTTCTCAGACAACCATTTTAACGCATCCACACCACACATTGACTAACGAATTTAGAATACAGAATTTTAGAATACTTAAAGAGATATATTTCATTGAGTAACTCATCTGAATCTATTCAATGTATACGTTACTACAAATGAAAAGATAAACATTGGGTTGGGATTGGCATACTCCAGCGTTTACGGAAATTTTATCATTTAATGCAGACCGGCCCAAGCACCTAAAATCAAACATCCCTTCGGGAAATTTCCAGAGTTCCCGATATGCCAGTTGGCATCTTTTTGTTACCAAGAATTGCAAATCTTCGAATTTTAGTGGGTTAGTTCATAGAAGAATCGAACAAGTTGACAAGTTTTCTGTACAAACTGTTGCTATGTAACTAGTGCCCCAGAACTAATGATAAGACGCCATAAACTCCATTTTCAAAATACACCATTAAAAAAAACAAGCGGCTACAGCGACTACCTAATCGCATCCGGTCTTCTGACAGTTCTGCCACTACCAATAGTGAGGCACACTTCTCTATCACGCATTGCAACAGCTGTCTCTATTATATAATCTAAAAGCAGTAACCATCAGAACTGCCCGTTAAAAATGTGTTAGCTTTCAAGCTTATTTTACATTTTAGGCATAATAGTCAGCGTTTGCCTAATTTACAACTTTCATTTCGCAAGTAGCAACTGACGGAGATTTGGATTGTATACAGTAAGCCTATTCATTTTTGCAACACGGTATGCCTCGATCCGGGCACACAGTTACAGTGTTACAACGTAATGCGCAACGTAGCCTAATATAGATCAGTAGTAGGGAATGGACAGGAGAGACGCTGTTCAGAAAGCCAGCAGCGACTCGTAGCATCTTGACGTTGCCATGGTAACATGATTTTAGGCTTAATTTTTTTAACGGCAGTTTTAGTTTCGTAAGTAGCAGATAGGCCTAATGGAGAATATAGTTCGACCGAAGGCCTATTCATTCATACAACAATGCGACAAGACTCTTTTAAACGAAGCTAAAATGTTTTTGTTTTTACGGCTGCGTTAACACAAATCCTTAGGATTTCAATTCGACGATGAAATGTTATTATTTAATTTAGTTACGTCGAAGAATTCTATTAGCTATAACGAGGTAACGATGTTTTAATTTGCCATGTTATATAACTTTTGACACCGAATCTAACGTTGTAAACAGTGGTGGTCTTTATCTGGTACCGTTGCGAAGTTGAAAAAAGCAACGGACGGACGGACAAAGTCGTTGCAATACTCTTCTCAGCCGGTACGGCTGTACAGAAGACTAAAACTGGAATCCCATTAGAGTAAGAGGCAACTGGAATGAAAGCCCCTTCCAGCAGTTTTCTATTTTTGAACACACACAAATATTTTCGAAGTGACGTAAGGGTGCAGTAGGGACAAGTTTAAGGCGAAGACAAAAGGGCACAAACTTCGACAAACTTCCAAAACATTGTTACTAACTGTTGTAAAGCGCTTTTAATTTTTAATTCCCTGTTCTTGGAGATTCTGTAATACTGAGCTCCGAAGCATTAGAAATTAGAAAGGAAATATTCGGATTAACGCATTTTTTAACTTCAGGGTGGCATTCTACCTGGAAAACCGGGATGCAAACGAAAATTCTCGGATGAAAATTCAGTAAATTTATCAACTCGAGAAATTTCTGGAAAAATTCAGGGAATTAGTTAATCTTGCGCTGAAAGTCAAAGAATTTTTGTGTTTTCCGGGAAGTCTTTTCCTCTATAAAGAATCACTAATAAATATTTCATTTTTTATTCTAAAACCTTCATCCCGTTTGCATTCCAGAAAAAAAGGACCATGGAAACTCACTCGTGCTCATGTCGACTGTGACATGTAAAAGTTGCTACATTATTTCCTAGCAAAATTGTCGATCTCTTCGACCAGAGATAACCTTACAGTTGAAAAGACTTCATATGTCGACTTTTCCCTTTTTGAAATAGGAAACAATTTTTTATAGTCCTACTGCACCTTCTTTCAACCGAAAAAAAATCAGGGAAAAAATACTTGGATTGGTCTGGAAAACCTGGAAAAGTCAGGGAATTTCATCACAAGTTTTTGAACGCCGCCCTGAAATGAACTGCTAATATTACATCGGCACGAAGGCAACAACTTTAGTAAGAACTTTCCAACATCTTTCACATGTCACAATCTATAATTAGAAGCACTTGGTTTGTTTGGTTCCCGAATGTATGCACAGAGTGGAATGCATAATTTACCCCTTACCATAAGTTCGCGTAAAACTATAGAAGTCAAGTCAACATGTGGCACCCAAACGATCAAAATGCACGACGAATGAGTGAGGAATACAGCAGAGTGCCGGTACTAATGCAATTCTCTTTAAAAGTCTGGAAAGCAACTTGAAACAGGCATAACTTTTACATTACAGCCGGTGCTCGAGCCCGAGACATTGGCCGGTCGGATGTCAGCTTGGCAGTTGTAAACCATGCCACTCGCTTATTTTCTTTCTACGAGTGACAGGCCAAAGGAAAAGCCAAGCGGCCGCTTGCAACAACAAAATTGTACACTATTTTGCTCTTTGGTGCTTTCCAAAAATTCCGCAAACCTCGTGTCAAGAAAGGGAGTGACTCACTCATTTCCCTGAGTGCATTCCAGCGCACACTTTGTGAACATTGCTGCTGCTATCTCTTCTCATTCCTCCAGCCACCGTTGTTTGTTTGTTTGCACCAAGAGGGGTGATGGCATTTGTAAACAAGACCTCAGCGCCGTTCTGCCAAATGACACACGATCCTTGTGGCCGGCAAGCAAAGGAATTGGCTAAGCGAATGAGTCCCTATAACCTCTACCCCCACCTTCTTGTAGTGGAACCGAGCCACTAGACACATGACCAACTTCACAACTTCCGAAGCTTCTTTAATAATAAGATTTATAATACATCTCTTCACGAGCGTAAGAGTTTTGTTACGAACGAGATGCGATAGAAAGTATTCAAAAGTTCAAAATGACGTACACTTCGGGCTGTTTTAACGAGAATAGAGAAGGGCCAATAACCGAAACCGAACTTTCGGTTCTTACTGAAAACTGAAACCGAAACAAATTCGGGTGTTGTGTCGGTTTTTCGTCCGGTGTTCCAAAAGTCAAAGATTGATGAGTTGTTTTAATTTTTAAATAGGCTAATTATCATTTTTTTACGTATGCATAACAGCAAAGATACTAGTCATAAAAAAAGAAAATAGTAGGTATAGGAAAATGGTGCCACAGCCCATGCTCAATGACGCTGCTGAAAGTGAAAGTAGGAGGGGGTTGGAAGCTAGTGCAATACTAAAATCGAGTGGGGTTGAAGGTGGCAAAAATCGATACCGAAACTGTGGTTTTGTAGGCATGTAAAATTTAAACCGGAACCGAAGTCAGAAAAAAAACCGACCCATCCCTAAACGAGAACCAAATTAATTTAAACACTGCCAAAACTAAGTAAATTATCTTTCAATGACGTGGAGTCTCAAGCTCCTATTTAAATTATTTTTCGTAAGGCGAGGTGTAATGCACATTGCACGAGTGCTAAGTTGGATAAATCAGAATCTGGTCGTTACCTAGACGTGATAATACACCAAAGGATGAGCTGGAGCTACATGGCCTCCCATCAACATACACCATTTGCGCCCCCATTTCAAGCTTACAATGTCTTATCCCCTAGACAATTGAAAGTATTAAGAAAATGTTGGCTGTCTACAATAAAACCCTTGAACACACAGTTGAGGCGCAGTCTAATACTATAGGTCTGGTAGTACAAATGAAATTCTGCATAAATGAATTGTTTACCAGATGCCGAAGTTTTACAGTGGTTTATCGAACAACTTTAAAATGATGCGATCAAATTAATAAACCACCCGGTCGCTTCATATTTTCAAATGAAGTTCCGCCAATGGATTGTCGACCTTGAAATGTCGTGTATTGTTGCTGTTTAGTACCTATAAAGTCTTTTGTAAAATCCGTTTTATTTTCCAAACAGTTTTACTTTTTTTTTTGCTTCATGCAGAACTTTGTTGTCACCTGTTGATACATTAATTATTTTTATTTAACGGTTCTATGTTGCACACGAGTTTACTTTGGAACACAGTTTATCACTCGTAAATATGAAATGCTCATGGTGTGAAATAAACTTTATCTTTCTACCTATTAAGGCTTTGCGTCAGACTATGATGGATTGAGTGTCTAACTTGGCATATTTTTGTATACCACAAAACCAATTCACCTTCTAACGAACGAAAAAATACCCCCGAATTTCATGTGGTCTATAACTCAGTTGGAAAATCAATCAGTGTAAACGGTTAGCAAAGTTGATCCAGCAGCTGAACTTTGCTAACCGTTTACACTAATGGATTTTTCAACAGAGTTATAGATCACATGAAATTCGGGGGTATTTTTTTCGTTTATTAGAAGGTGAATCGGTTTTGTGGTATACAAAAATGTGCCAAGTTAAGCAATGTAATCCATCATAGTCAAAGCCTTAACAGGTTCAAGCAACAATACAATTTCTATTTCAATGTATTGGGTGCAAATTTTAAAACGTAATGAATAAATACAATTACAAACAAAAGCGTCAAGTGTGACGTGAAAAGGGTTATACGATTGAAGTTGCATTGAAGTTTCACAGTACACGGATAAAAATGTATGAATTATGATCAAATGTAGAATTGAGAAAATTGTATGTATTTAAGTGCTGTTGCTGCTTTACGTATTAAATTATTCAATTCAGCACAAGTGAACCAAAGGAGGGAGTAGACATAGTGTTGTTTAATTCACTGCTCCACGTGCTTGGTCTCTGGGGCCATCAGTCTACACCGTCATTAGTGGTTAACAGTTACTGCCCCAATCTTTGCAAGATGTCTCTGTAACATCATTGATTACAGGTGGGTGGTCGTATCTACTCATGGCAATAAAACAAACATTTCCAGCCAAAGGAATAAGTTTCCTGGGGGATTTTGAACCCACATGTTAAAACTGAGGACAAGACCAGACGGCTAGATGTGCTTCGAAGATGCGCTGGGCCAAACTCTAAAATTCGCGTTGCACTGCTCTTGAAAACATCCTTGCACTACTGCAGATTGCTTCTCCCTCCCCTTGCACACTATGGGCAACGAAGAGAATCACCATAACAAGTTGTTTCGGTAAAACAGCTCCTTTACCTTCTATCTTCGTAAAGTTCTGCTTAATTCTTGAAATTTTAGTACTTCCTTTGCTAACAACAAACAGATTGTAATGCGCAATTCGCATCGACAGATGTTACACCTCACCAGCCATTAATCCTACTTAAGAGCCTTTCACACATCACTATTACCCCTGCTCCAGTTTTATTTACAGCATGGCAAGGGAAATTACTGGTCCCATTATTGCCCAAAATCACTTGTATTGAGTCAAGGCCGGTCTTTCTTGCCCTTGAGTCGTTTCCTTTACTGCCTGGCGCGTAAACAAACGATCCCTAACGACCCCAAAGTTTGCTGAGGAAACGAAGCCGTTGTTGACAAAGCAAAGCTCTGCAGGCTCCCAAACATTCAACAGACTAATGAAGAATGGGAATGGACGGGCTAGCAAGAAGAGGAGCTCGCTAGAGGGTGAAGAAGGGACAACTGCCATTTCGGGCCAAAGCGTACACAAACATTATTGATGCGCAAGTCTCCGACTATCTACTTAATACGCATCGCATGTCAAATTTAAAAGATCGTACAGGAAAAGCGGGGTCGTTGGTAAAAGAGGTAAACTCTAGTAGAAAAAGAGACTTCTTCTTCCATATAAGCCAGTCGCCTCAAAGTGTATTATTTACAATCTAGCTGAAGCCGTTGATGCGCCATTTGCAACATATCGGACGGTTTGGTCTCATGTGTTTGCTGCGGAGGGCGTGTATCCCGTCTAGTTTTGTGCACACTGACTAAAAAACGCTGATTGTCGTTCGCTTCGTTCACTCAATCAACGCCTTTCCCTTGACCCAGACTCCAACGCTTACATACGAATATTTTCACCTGAAATAAAGAAATCCGTCATTGTACCACAAAGTCCAAACCTTTAGCTCGACCGACTTTGTCATTTTTTTTTCTGGAAGAGGCAGAAAGTAAGCGTGCCGTATTCAATATTTAACTGAGCGCTACAACGACAGAACCTTTAGCAAGCGATTAACGCCTCATTCAGCGTGATCTGTGACCCGTCCCCAGTATTGGGTTCGTGTATATGATTAGTTTTGTTTACTTGATTGTTGGCAGAAAGTAAATAGCGCTAATTTTAATCGTCCACAACGACAGAACTTTTAGCCAGCGATTTAATATTAAGTTGCATGATACCTGAAGAAATGTTTTCAGTTTATTGCCAACAATCATCCTGTTTACAATCAACGAATATACCCTCATTATCAGAAAAGATTGGTTAAGTAGTCAAGCCAACCATTCCGCATCGTTTGGCCCTTGTGTCCGTTTTACAACACTTGATGTACAGTGCAACTCGTTTTTATTAATGTATATATAGATGGTTTTCAGATTAAAAGGTCAAATCATTGGTCTTTCACTGAACTTAAATTTAAACCAACATGTCTCACTACTCTCAAACAAGTTCGCTTCATATGTCGAAGGATAAATTGCGGGGCGGGTAACTATATCTGCGTCGACAGTGACGATGTAGCAGCGGTAGCAGCTGTGGCGCACCAGTTTTTCACACTCGGCAGCGGCGAAATAACACGTTTAAACGTGGAAACATGTAATGAAACGTTTAAAATAAAAAGATGCGCGGCACATACTCCTTTTCAGCCCAGTCTGAAAGAAGCAAAGTAGAAGGTTACATGCACTGAATCCAGTTCCAATCCGTAAACACCGTCAGCCAATATAGATTCAGTGTGCACATCAATTCAAAATGGGCGACGGGTAATCGTCTAACTGGAAAATAGCATAATTGGAAGAACGTATACAGTATAACATTACAACGGAAAATCGTCTAACACGAAATTCGTATAATGGAAAATCGTCTAACACGAAATTCGTATAAAGGAAAATCGTCTTATGTCCCCTACCGCACTCGCTGCGGCTATACATGATGTACATGGGGCAAGGGGTAATCGTCTAACTGGAAAATAGCATAATTGGAAGAACGTATACGATATAACAGTATAACGGAAAGTCGTCTAACACGAAGTTGATATAATGGAAAGCCGTCTAACAGGAAATTCGTATAATGGAAAATCGTCTAACAGGAAATTCATAAAATGGAAAATCGCCTAAATTAGCGGCCTCGCTAGCGCTGCCGCGATCGCTGCGGCTATACATATAACAGCAGAACCCACAGGTATATTATTGTCCAGTTAAACGTTTATCCATTATACGATATTCCGTTTAGATGATTTTCCATTACACTATATTCCAATTAGATGATTTTTCCAGAATTTTTTATTTAAGCAGATATTAGACAATTATCACACTGGACGATTTTACAGTTAGACTTTCATCCGGCGCCCCTCAAAATCTTGTACTCCAAATCTAATACCCGTTTTATGTCACTCACGCATATTTACGCTCAGTAATATTTTATTTTACCACAATTACTGACTCGTAAAATTTGCTAAGAGCCAACATCTAATTTCTACGTAATTATCAGCTGACGGGAGAGGAGGAAGGGAGATTTAAAATCTCCACATACAAAAGACTGCAACTACTTTAGGTGCACGATCCGTTCATGTTACGAACCCTTTAAAGGAAAACCGGCAGATTCCAACTAACTTGCCTGAAACTAGACAGTCGTTGCTCTCATTAAGGATTCTAACAGTTCCGCACCAATAAACTTAACACTTAACTTTCTTCATTGGATCCTAGAAATATTAAGGCCCGGAATTAGACGAAACTATGCCATTGTTGCCGATTTCAATTATTTAGTCAACAATATTTCAAGGCGGCGGTCCCATTCTCTGCCATCCGCTTCATTTGCATGGATCCAGCTGTTAAGAAGGAGTGGGACAGTTTAGTAACGGGTCTGCTTTGGCGGGTGGGCAGCCGGGCGGAGAAGCAAGCTTCATTACGATTCTGTCGTTGACCCAGGGGCAGGGCTCGACGGAGAGCGGTTGATCACATGGCACCTCCCGTGAGGACCCGCACGCCACCAGCATCCCCGATGAGCACCCCCAACCATCCTTCCCCCTTCAGCCAGCCAGCCAGGTACAGCAAGGTTTCAATTCTCTCTTCGCGGACAGACAGCGACAACCGCCCCTCATCCTTTCCAAATCCATGCATCTGCGAGAATAAAGCCGGCCAAATGCACGCAATCAAATGGAGCTAGCTTCAAGGCCAATTCGGCGCTTTGCTGCTTTTTTCCGAATCGCGAAGAAGCAAATTAAAAGACTTTTATGATAAAGGCCGTAAAACGTTTAGGGACAGTAAACAACTAATGCACTTTTATCTATAAATTCACACATTATAATTTACTACGAATAGACAAGAAATTCCAAATGGACATCAGGGAAAGAATGCACAATTAGTCAGAAAGAAGTAAAAAAACAAAAAACTTCTTTCATGTTTTACCACTTGTACTTGAATGGGCGGAAGGACGAGGGTTATACTTTGTTCCACATTATGTGTGCAGAAAACTGACGGTATAATGCCACGTTTCCCTCCACTACGAGTGCAAAAAAACACGTAAATATCCCACTCGTTGAATCTAAAGTAACTGTGGTGAGTCTAAAAGTGTGATATCCACATGTTTGTGCACTCATATTGCAAGGAAACGTGGCATCATACAGTCAGTTTCAGTTTCCTGCAAACATAATGTGTTACAAACTATACCATCACACCGATTTTCATGAAGTTTACACGGTGGTTTCGAGTGCACGCGGGAGTAGCAAACATCCGGCGGCAGAGAAGTTCTGGCCGTACTATATATAAACTAACAGCCTTATTCCAGAATTCCGCCCAAGTGTGAGGGTAAGAGGGCAAATGTGAGGGCAACCATGTAAGGTAAGGGCCAACAATCAGTACAAAGACAAAAGCGAATGTGAGTGTCGTAACATCAGAGGGTATTTCTAAAGACGCGTTATGGTCCTTAAATTCACCCGTAGCCCAATTTGACCCTTCACTGGATTTCTGGAATACGGGATTTCTGATAGAATTTTTTTCTGGAAACACTGGAATTTGTTTTAGTTCGATTCATTAGATATGGACCGACAAAAACTGAAACCAGGTCATAATTAGGCAGTTTCGTAGAATGTATTCCGTACTGGCCCCACCAACCCTCCCTCCCTCAGAAAAATAGATTAAAAATCCGCCAACACAAATGTTGAAACGTCTACATTACTACTAGTGCATGCTGTATAGTAATCACGGCAAAATGTTGTCCGCGCATTTCAAGGCTATCCCCATGTCCGTGACACCTCTGTGAGCAGCGCTGTTCGCTAGATTCATCCCAGTTAAGCCCCAGATAGCCAGGCTAACAATCTGATGCTATACGTGAAGCTCGCCGTCCACCACAAGACGCAAATATCAACAATCGACCAGCACTAGCGAACTAAGCGACAGCGATACTGTTGGCACGCTTTAAAACGTCGCATAGCTTCGCATTTTCCAGCGTCTGCTCCAGGCGTCGTTTCCTCTTCCGTCCATACACATACCCCACCCAAGGAACTCTCACCAAGTCGTCCAAACAACAGTGCAAAAACAAAGCTCATACAGAAATTCTTCCACGATAATTATTCCAACCCACAACCATTATACTGCAGACGAGATGCGTCAGGCAGTCAGCCATGTTTCGTCAACTCTTGGTTATGGGTCGAGCATCGTCCTCAGTTAAATTTTGGCCCTCTTCTCGAGAGAGAAAGAACGAGCCTTCTGGCGTTCTCCCAGCCACGTGCGTCGACTCATCAATTACGTCATGGCGTTGCAAGACGGACAGCTGCGTTCTGCTTCCGGCACCCTCCAACAACCATCTCTGTCTCCCCTCCAAAAATGAGCCTCATCTAGCGAAATGGGGTGAAAGGGTGTCATTTTTTTGGCGTGAGAATGAATGTCATAGGCTATTTTTAAGGGCTAATTGAGGCCCAGTGACGAGCACATGCCATCGCTTCAACGCCTTTGCTTCCTTCCCCCCCCCCTTATCCCTCCGGACGGAATAGCCATGATACAAATACTCTTTTGGATGGAGACGAGATATCATAGCCAACTTAAAGGAGTGGGTGCCATCCTAAAATAAACCATAATAAAAAGCACAAATATAAAGTTTCAAACAAGCGGCTGCTACAGTCAAAACACAGAAAAGGCGAAGTTTCTGTTCTCCGACCGGCACAGTTTTCAAGCCAAAACAATAAAAGTTAGATTCATTATGACGCAGATTTCTACCTGAACTTTATTTTTATTGTTTTGGCTTGAAAACGTTGCTGTGCAGAGCATCGAAACGTCTGCGTTTTTACTGTAGCACCTGTTTGAAACTTGATCCAGAAAGCATACAGGGTTCATACTCATATCTGAAAATGAATATCCCTGATTTTCCTTGATTTTCCCTGACTTATTTCTTCAAATATCCTTGACCAAAACACTTCTACTTTAAATTTTTTTTTTAAATACAGAGTCAACTGCTCACTCTGCAAGCCTGGCATCGTAACTTCATCTGGATGGCAACTGCACATTTTTCTCAATTTTTTTTAAATTAAATAATGGGGCAAGAAAGTAGTAGCAAAGCAACTGGAATTTGCGAGACCACACGATTTATTTTAAAAACCAAATTCTAAAAATGAAAAAAAAAACGGTTCTAAAAAACAACAGTTCGTTTTTAGAATGAACTGGTTTTTTTAGAACCTTTTTTCATTTTTAGAATTTCGTTTTTATAATGAACCGTGTGGTCTCGCAAATTCCACTTGCTTTGCTACTACATTCTTGCTCCATTTTTTTAATTAAAAAAAATCCCTGACTATCACTGACTTTTGCCAATTTTCCATTTTTCCCCTGACTTTCCCTGACAGTATTTCATATCCCTAACTATCCCTGACTTTCCTGGTCGGTATTAACCCTGGCGTAACATAGATAGCACATCGGACTTTACGACACATATTTTGTTGTCCGGTAGGAAACGTAAAGGCCATGTTGCATCTAGGTTATTTGCGTCCATTCTCTAACAAATTCTAGCGACACTTTAGACCAACAATACGTAGTCAGCTCAAGAACAATGACTAGCAAAATGCAATGGGTAATGGAGGGGCAGTGCAACTGCTTTAATGGCAACGCTTGCTTGGCTCTGTAGGTCAAGTGACTGCTATGATAGCGTGCACAGACCTCCGAGAGGGCAGGGGCAACTTTTAATAAAAGTGCACAGTAAGAGTTTTAGTGGAGATTTTTAATGGGGTCCTTTTTCGTTTGGCTCACTCTTCTTACCGTTTCTTAGCCTGTTTTGCCCTTTTTACGCCATTTGGCCCTTTTGCAGCCACCCCGCCGCACCGGCAAATGTCGCCATAAACACGCCATTGTTTTTACAAGAAGAGCATTTTGCAAAAAGGGCAGGGGCAATGCCTTCCCCAGTTTGCCCAAAAACTTGCGCACGCCACTGAGTATAAACAACATGTTCGAACAACGAGTCTCCACTGCTGTAGCCACCAGCCTGGATCTTCCATTCTTATAGCCGTGGTGATCATCATAACAAGTTACCTTGATTGTACAGATTCTAGACCACATGATTATTAACATGACCATATTAACATGACCATATTAACATGACCATATTAACATGACCATAGTTGCTGATGACGGCACTATCGTACAACCTTATGGTCGTCCGCTGTTTGTTGCTTTGGATGGAAACAAGCGCCTCCCTTAACGAAGTGAAGTAATTACTCCAACGTAAAGCCATGAAGCTGAAGATGACCACCGGGAAAGTACAAAGTGAGGTAAAGCCACAGATGCAACTGAAAAGTCACGGAGTACAATCATCAGTTATGGCTGAAGAGCCACGACTGAATCCAGTATAGATGCGGCTAGGAGTTACGGAGGAGCCCTTTTTTTTATTAATACGATATACCAAATAAAGCATACAGTGACAAAATCGCAATGGTAAAACGGGAACAATTGAGAAATAAAATTCGCACCTTTCATCAATTAATGCGTTCATGGAAAATAAAAGTATGTGATCACAGATTCTCTTAAGAGCAATCGATGGAGCAGTTCGACTCCATGGTACGAAGGTTTATCAAACACATCCTTTCCATTGCTCCTTTGTCTTTATAGACTATTGCTAATCCAACGAAACCATTTAGCTAAGAAGGCGTTATTATACCACCCCACCAATCCTAGCAAACATCATGTTACTTATGATTGTTAAAAGAAAGTGAAAAACGAATGGAGCACCAATGTTTAACATGGATGCTACAGCGACCTTGCAGTTTCAAAACCTAACAGAAAAAGTTCGTTTGTGCTCCTTTGTTTCGACCTCGGTTAAAAGGACATACCTTCTCACTATATTCGAGCGTCCTGCGCAAAAAGGCTTTTGCAACATTTACCCAGGTGAGAGGGAATTAGGAAAATGAATGCCTTTGCAACATTTACACGGATCTGAAGTAATGTTGCAAAACTGCAAAGTACAGAAAAGCCAACCAACCGGCAGGAATGTACCTGTAACTGAAACCTTACCATAAACAACATGCTCGTTTTTGTTTACTCATTTCCTCCACTGCCCTGTCAACGACGAAATAAAAAAAATAAATAAACCAACACGTGTTCAAGGAAAAAAACCAACGTAACAATATCGCATTAGCGATAAAATCTTAGTCTGTCCTATCAGTCTCAAGTAGCAACAGCTCGAATGACTTGCCCTTGCTCTTGTGTGACTTGGCGGACTCCCCGCCTGCAGCGCTGCATGCTTAATGTCCTTTCCCAACGGGACCGTCTCGAATTCGACTAGCTCGGCTCGACCCGTAGCGCCGTCCACGACAATAATGCAGCCAATTAGGCCACTGATGCAAATTGTGTTTCGTAAATAGGATCACTGATGAAAACACGCCCTTCTCTCTCTCTCCTTGGCGACAAGGCCCGACGCGTCTCGTTAAGGGGCGTCGGTCACCTGGTACCATGCAAATTACTCGCGACATTTTGACGAATGGCGAGCGGAAAAGAGTGAACAATGGAAGACAACCCACCGCGTCGTTCAATTAGAGAAACCACCTTTCACCACGTGGCGGGAGTGAATTATGATTGAATCAAAGGATGAATCGTCGCTCCCCCATACCCCCGTCGTATTTAGGGAGAGCTTTATTATCCATATGCACGAGCCATAGGCTTATCGCGCGATCAGTCTAAATCCGCGGGGCTAAATTGCTTACGACATATGAAATGTCCCAGCAGGGGAATATGGCCGGACGCGGGTCGTCAGCTTAAGTGGAGAATAATGAACGCAGAGGAAGAATAATCGCGTTTGATGAGAATAATTCGGAATTATGCAAACTGGCCATCGTAACAATACAACAAGCATGAGAGATCGAGCCAAGAGCCATTCTTCAAAACCGCAATCGACCGAACTCAGATCACCCAAATAGATTCTCTGTAAAATTTGTGTTATCGCGAGAACGCTCTTCAAGTCTGAAATTTCATACTTAAAGTGGCGCCTGCAAATTCCTTCCCCACACCTAATTCCATCCCATAAGTTAGGAATGACATGGACGGTATTTGTAGCCGAATCCATTTTTTTCTAAAAACAGTGTTTAAAGGTGCCGGTTCACGATTTCGATAGCGTTGCCCATATTCTAAACACAGCATCCACGTTCCAGATTCTCCGCCATCCAATAGGCTGATGTGGGTCACGGGATCTCGTTTTAATTACGAAAATTCGCGGCGCTGCTGCGAAGCGTTGTTCCTTTTTTTAATTTACCGATATTTTCTTTATATTGCTTGAAGATTCTACGGTGCTGCATCTATACACCACGCGCCAAGGCTGTTTGCCGTGACGCACGTTATCACGTGACTGGGCTAGTCCACTCAGACGGCCAAAGATCCGCTCTTTTCGTTCGTCATTGGCTAACTCATGATGACATCACGGTAAACAGCCGTGGCTCGTGGTATAGTAGCTGAAAAGGTAAAAAGGCGCCTTTAAAGGCGGGTTGCCACCAAACGAAAGTTTGGAATAACTGGTGCCATCTAGCATTATCTAGTTCCTTCTAGCACTTGCTCAATGCAAGCAAAGGAATGCACAAAGAAATATCTTTTTAACACAGAAAACAAGCCACGTGCTTCCTTAATTATTGAGTAAAAATTTGGTAAGTCCTCGTGCATCTGGAAGCAATCTGTGAAGGTTAACGTATTTCTGTCGTTGAGCCTTATTTTAGACAATATTTGTTGAGGCTAATTTAAGTGAACCGATCTACTACCATTTTAACGTA
>JAHWFP010159866.1:11657-37535 GCA_023313725.1 Lithobius niger | reverse complement strand
GGAGGGGGTATTTCCGACTGGCCCTCTTTATTTAGTTTGCTATTTTTCTCTTTTGCAGTTTTGTTAGCTTCGTCCGGTCCTCCTATTAATTTCCGACGAAGGCCCTTTTTTCCGACTTGGTAACACCCATATCTCAACCACTTATGTTCGATCAGAGTCGGACTGGGTAGGAAAGGGCGCCTGTGCCATTTATCGAAATAACCGGGGAGGGGCGCCATGCGTTTTACAGGAAACTTCCAAGTGATGGTGCCCCCAACCGTCAAGGGGTTTGGGGAAGCGCTCTAATCTCCCCAAGCAGAAGCAAAGTCCGGGGGTCGAGCCTACGAACCTTTACTTATTTTCCCATTTCTGACTTCGGAGTGTATTCTTCAATACACATTTTATATTTCAAGTAATGCTAGATTTTGAAAATTTGGGAGTGGGTTGGGGAGAAAAGAGCAAGTTTAAAAAATGCGTTAAAAACGTAAGTAACGGTAGGGAGAAGAGAGAAGAAAATTATTGCCTGAAAGGAAAGGTTATCAGCGGACAGGGGTTCTTGGCGGAGAGGAGAAAAAAAGAGACTATACCAAAGGGGCACCGTAAGTATGGTAGGCTAAAGGGCGCCTGTGGCACAATGGCACTATGGCAAGTCCGAGCCTATGTTCGATCCTGCAACACCACAGTAACGCCTCCCCCCCCCCCCCCCTCCCTCGTCGATATTATCAACGCCAACATCTTCGTGGCTCCCACAGTAGTTTGAAGAAAGCAACCACGATCTTGGGTCTGCAGAGTGATGGTCAGCATCTCCCATCTTTGCCGTCCATCAAGGCTACGAGTTCGGTTCGTTTGTCCAATCCCTTGGTCACGGAGTGTTTATGGCCGGAGTCCCTCCGACGACTACGTTGCAGCAACGCCCTGCATTCTAATGGGGTAATGGGCCGTCAAGGCAGCCTGGCTCGAGCATAACGTACAGCTACAACTTGTTTAGCGTCGCTACTTGCCATGATTTGTGCCAAGAAGGCAGAGAGAGAGAGAGAGCCTCATCCAACCAAAGAAGCCGTCACTTAAAAAAACAGTAAAAAATAAAAATACAGCAAAAAAATGTAAAAACTTTAGATTACGCTTCAACCTTCCACGACCTGAAGGTAAACGTTCACGCGGAATACACGGTAGCGATGGAGTTATTTGATAAACTCACGTTCTGAAAAGTATTTTTGCTACCATATCCAGTGGCTAGAGGCCAATTTGTCTGGCTATAAATGCGCTAGGGGTTAATTGCCGGAATTTTGAAAAAATTATGAAATATTAAAATCTTGATATTTTGGAATATTTTTTTTTAATTTCGCTCTGTATTCGGTTTCGAATATTATGAAACATTTTAAAATGTTGGAATATATTATAATATTTTCGGAATTTTGGAATATTTTTGAATAGTTACGGTTTCGAATATTTGCCAAGAATACGGTTAGCATGGTTGTTAACAATAATTTTGATTGTACCATACATTCAAAGTTCACCATATGGACTAAGTTCCTTTCAAATTAAGAGGACATAATCTCCTTCTCCCTGTTTTCACACATCCTGCGCGTATATATCTTTTGCAAGTTTACATTCGTTTGAGTGGATGGAACAAAACCGTCTCATGCGTTGGGGAAAAAATCAGGAAAATAAAAGCGTTTGCAACATTTACATACTTCTGAACTAAGGTTGCAAAACTGGGTCGTTCAGGAAAGCCACCGTGGAGGCATGTACCTTTAACTTGACCCATGTTCCACCAAGTTTTTCGCCGTTTGAAGTCGTGCTGTCAAACGCCGAGGTAATCCCACAAAGTAAAATAGTTCAAATATTAAATGAAAACTTGAAATGGCTTAAAGCACATTCAATGGGATGAAGTTGGCGTTTGGAATCAGTACTTCTCACTGCCGTTTCTGTTCTCTTTCTTAACGAGTTTTATATTATTACTCGTTCGCTAATTAAAGATAACAAATTAAAGTTGGGAGTGATTTTAATGCAAACATAATCAGAACTAAACGACGCAAAAATAAAAATATATACCAATAAACAAAGATTTTTTTTTCTCAAGGACAAATTCAAATGTTGATTCTCAAAGATGGTATTTTACATTGAGGTTTCATGTTAATAGAAAAATAAACTCACTCAATTACTTTTCAACATCGGCAAATTTTCATTCCTGTAACAGGATATTCTTAAGGCAAAAACAAATATACCCACCCCATTTAGGCGTGAAAAATTGCGATCACATAATACATCGTACATTCATTGAGCCAAACGACCACCGCAGTAAAGTAGTTGGCTGATGTATCGGCTCCAATATGTCCTCTGACTGGCACGAATCCCACAAGACATACGCAAACAAGCAAATTTTAATTTTCAGTCCTCATTTACGGACCTTGTTCACAATAAAATAACACCAAATGAGAGAGCAGCAACTCGCTGCTGCAGACTACTACGCGGTCTTTCCAACATGGCCGTGTAGTAGGCTGCAGAAGTCAGCTGCTGCTCTTCATTTAATGTTATTTTATTGTGAACAAGGTCCGTAAATGAGGACTGAAAATTAAAATTTGCTTGTTTTTATATCTTGAGGGATTCGTGCCAGTCAGAGGACATCTTGGAACCGATTCTTTTCTTTACTCACAAAGTAATTCTGAAGTTGGCAGATGTAGTCACAAATGTGTACATGTAAATCCAAGTCCCCGCCAGGGCTGCCGGCCAGGGTAGCGTGAGAGGCTACCATGCTCCTTCAGCGGCTATGGGATGTATTCTGGCTAATTCTGGACAGTCTTTCGGCCCCGACGATGATCGGAGGTTTCCCGGATCGAATCCCCGGGCTGGCACCTCCCTTCTCCAGATTTCTTCTTCTCTAAAAAAAATCTGGTAATGTTCAAAATTGAGCCGGTTCAGCCATACAAGCATTAATTGCTTCGGCTGACATAAGGCTCGTCAAATTAATTTTAAAAAAATAAAATAAAAAAATAAAAATAGTGTGCAAGAGCAGTGACAATAACGCCACACTGGCTACATCTGGAACCAGTCGTTGAACTTGCGGCAAGGGACACTGGATATACGCGGAAGTAAAAACATTAGCGCTTGTCAAACCACAGCTGTGAGTGCGGTTTTCTTGGACCTAAAAACCGCTCAGATATTGGATTGTTTGCAGCTGCGGTAATTTTCGGCAAGTGTAATTTTTTTCTTTTACGATTTATAACCTTAATTATTTGTTTCGTAGTGGAATGGAATGGATAAAACAATGTTTTGTGGGCCTAAGAAGCCGCTCTCACAGCATCGGCTTGACTAAACGCGCCAATGTTTTTTTAAACTCTCTTTGTATCCAGTGCCCCTTGCAGCTAGCTCAACGACGGGCTGCAGGTGCTAGTGTCGTAGCCAGGATGGCGTATTGACGCTGATCTATTTATTTGTTTGGCCTGAAGAATATCCGGGTTCCAGGACTGAGCGAGTTGATTTTGTAACTTTATTATTGATTATTATCTATCTTTCAGTTCATTAATTAAGCTCTTTTCTTCAAATAGAACGATTTATGTTCCATTTCAGTCACTTCACCCATAACCATTACTAACCCGCCTCCCCCCCCCTCCCTCTCCCGCATTCTTTCTCCCAGACGTATTTCTTCCTTAACTATAGCTAGATCAAGTGCTTTTTCGGGATACAGTGAAATACAGAGAGCTCTGATGTTGAGAGCCACGAATGAAATGTGAAGTGAAGGAAAGATCAGCTGGAAGATGTGCTGAAATAGCTAGAGGCATGCCTTCTTGTGTGGTGTGGACCTGATTGAATTCAAACGTGGCCTGAACGCTAGTCCGCCCTGTCCGTCGATCGTCCTTCGATCAGAACATAAATCGTCCACTAGAAGGTAGGATTTAGAGCGACAAAAAGCTAATTTTAAAGATGGCGCGTATGAATCAAGAGTTAATAAGACTGAAGCGAATACAACCTCGGGCATTTTGCTGCAAGCGCCGTTTGGTCCACGCTTTAATATTAATTCTTAGGACTAAACTATCTCTAATGAATATACTCTCACATTCTTCAATAAGTCTTTTTTTTTTAAATCATAATACCACGAAGTAGCCAAACACTAAAAAACTTATTTATTTAGGAGTGTAGAAAAACGTTTCGCCGGTCGGTGTTCAGTCACCATCCGCAATCAAACATAATATGAATCCTATTACTTCAAGCCAGCTTATTTTATTTTATTCACATATATATGTAATATAAATGTGTTTGTGTGTGTGTGTTTGTGTGTACATATATTTCGCAGCAACTTCGCAGCGTAAGGGATTGGGGAAAACAACTTTCTTTAATCCCAAGAAATCCGCTCTCAAAGCACTGCAGTAACTAGAAGTGTTGTTTTTTGATTGGTTGTATAACACTGGTGCTTTTGCCTATGGTTCAGTGCATGCGAAATTGTCCTTCGCCTACGACTTGGCGCTAGCGAAGTCTATATAGTTTGTTGCAGCTTGGGGGACCCTTAGTTGGGGTCTTCACAACAGCATAAAATTTGTCCCCTTTCACCAAAGGGCCCCCTCCCCCACACCTCTACACCCTGATGCTCCAGCTTGCGAACGCCCAACGCTCTTTTACATTGTCCTTCGTATTATACGGATGTGTCCCAAAATTTGATGACGCACACCACATTTCACCCCCTTCCCCCATTTTAATTTAGTGCCCATTGTAGCTATCTCTCCAGATGCTAGCTCGTACCCAATGTGGCATTATTGACGCTGGTCTATACTGAGATTTCTTATCTCCGTCAATCAGTCAAACCAACTTTCTTCTTTTCAATTCTTGCTGGTAGCTTTGCAAACTGATCCGTGTTGTATACATTTTTTTTTTAAATTCAGATAGGAGCCGAACAGCATGAACCGAACCTCGATTACAAACACAGATTTGAAAAAACATGTGTGTTGGTGGTGTTTTATTTTAAACATTACACCTATCTGTGTTTTACATCAAACAACATTTCCCGCCTGCAACATATAAAAAAATGCTTTACGTTTTCAAAATTTTTTTAAGCCCATCTATTATTTTGTAATACGCTCTTACATGATTTTTCGCCTCAAGCGCCAAAAAAACGTTCTAGGTGTCTAAAATACGTTAATTTCAAAACCCTTGTACACGAGGTACAGATAAAATCTAGATTTGGGGTTTGGTTATCTCTTTAGTGTGTGGCGCAGTAGCAACACGGTCCACTCCACTGTGACTGGGGTTGGTGATAATGACCTACTGTCGACGCGCCGTTAAACCTCAAGGCGCGCCCCCGCCCCCTTGTACGTTGTAAATGCGGGGAAATTCGTTAGTTTTGAACTGCAGTATGCGTTGTGGAGAGAATTTTAATATCGGCCAACCCTTAAAACGCAAGCGCGGGCAAAAGTTGATAAATCTCAGCAAATCAAAAACCGCCTGCTCATCGACGGTCCTTATTTTTCTTGCAAAAAAGCCTAATTTCCTGTCAAACGGTTTCTTAGGTGTTTTGCAACACATAGAATGAGGCATCCAGATTTTGATTTAATATAACCTGTATAGAGGCGTAATCATCATAAAATTAAAATATTGAACCTGCGTCAATTGCCGACAGGTGGCTGCCCGCCAATGCCAAAGAATGCCGCCCAACTTTACAATTTTCGGTAAAAAATGCCTTCGAGATGGGTAATTGGTCTGTGCTTGATATATGAAGTGGCGGGAGGGAGGAAGGCGGTCCTCATTCGACGAGTAGCAGACAACCTTTCAAGCAGGTGCAACACGCAGCTACTTGATTTTATTTTTTTCTAGGATGAAGATCTCGACGGATTTAATATTCCTCTCGTCGTTAAATGCCTCAAGATGGATTTCACTATATTCTAGGATTAGTAGCTATCAATTTTAGAGAGTATAAAAACGGATACCCGATACCCATTTGATACTTTGAAGGTTTGTCGCACTCCCAGCCGAAGTCATGGCGCCCGAAAGAGATGGGACAATTTTGCTAGGTTATGCCAACAGGAAATTCCTAGAATCTTTTAGATGCCGCAGTTCTCATTAGCACGAGTCTTCGCAGGACCCTTCTTTTCCCAAAAATGCCTGGGGTGGCTGATGTGGAGGTACGTGGGGTGCACGATGAGATCCTGCTAAATCCTGTGCAACACTTTCCAGGTTCTTGTACAAGATCCTTTAAGCTCCCGCACAAGATACTGCAGGATCCTGCAGGATCTTGTGTAAAGCCATGTACCCTGTAACATCTTACAAGATGTTGGATACGATATCTACAGGACGAACCCGATATTTCAGGCAATGGGAGACGGTTGTGCTAACCGTCACACCACTTTGCCCCAACCATTTTCACATTGTGCTCACCTTCTGCTGCATGCTGTTTACCCAAAGCAACACGCCACTCAACGGGAAAACCCATGAACTATATGAGGGGAGGACCCTGAGTAAAGCAACCAAGCCCGGCCCAAAGGGACTTGGACACACGAAACAATTCCTTACCTGGACCGAATTATTATAAAAATGTTATTACTTATGCAATATGATGATCATTGGAACTCACACTGAACGTCTTTAGTGAGAACTTGTATCACGTTCGAAGCTATTAATTATAATATTACGTTGTCCAGAGCGATCTGAGAAGCGCTTTAGCCTAGTTTCAAAGCTTGAGGTAAGGGGGGGGGGGGTTGAAGCTTAATGGTGCGTCGACAACTTGGTCATTAGCACCAACCTCAGTCACAGTGCAGTGGTCCGGGTTGCCTGGGGGTGCCTGGTCCGGGTTGCCACTGCACCACACATTACAGAGACGTTATTCAAACCCCTAATCTAAATCTTGTCATACATCTGTACCTCCTGCAAAAATTGAAAAACACCGGACAGGAGGACAGACTTATTGCCCAACTGACGCGCAATGTCATGCGGAAGATGGAAACGACGACGAACACCATCAAGATGGCGACAATCAACAAGTAAGTGCCGGACCGTAAGCAGCCATCGACACCAATAACATTCATGAGGGTCAACCCCCCGCAAAACGAAACAGTGAGTAAGTCGGGTGTGACCAATGTGCAAACGGGCCAACACAGTGCCTTGAGGTAAGATCCCCGGATGTTAGACTGGTACAGCAAAGGCTAAAAAGCTTTTGTAGTGCTTACACCACGTATATAGTATACAATTTCAACCCCTGGGGTCTCGTGCTCAAGGGGCTCTAGTTTCATGTCGAAAGACGAAGACACAACAAACATTAAGGTTCCCAATTTCAGTTGTAGACACAATCCGGAATATTATCTGTACGCCTAAATTCGAGGTGTATCTTCTAATTGGGGGAAGGAATTTTGTGCCGCGTTCAACAAACAAAGACTTATTACTGGCAGGATTATAAAATTTGTTCTTGAATAGCTGGTCATAAAGGTCAGTTTGTTTTTCAGTTCGTCTTTGTTTTGACCGTCCCTGGTGTTGGTTTGTTATAACTTCACGCCAAAACTAACGTGGAGTTCTTCACATCCATCAGAGGTACTCCTAGGCCTGAAAAACTTTAAAAAATATACTAGATAGCGATATTTAGGGAAGGGAGAGACGTACACAACAAATGCGCCTAAGTAACTTTAGAACTTGAATGATTCATAAACATATGACAGAAGTACACGTCGTTCCGTTTTGAAGAACTTATTCTAAATCCAACGTGACAAACGTTTCATACATGGTTTCTAGTATAAATCGAACAATTTATGCAAACGAACGGTGTTTTTTTAATGATTGTAAGTTGGCAGGGCCTTATAATCCTGTAGGCTTTAATGAAATTTTGTTTCCCGACTAATCTAATAAATTAGTGGACTTGAATCGATGTGAATAATGTAAAGGAAAATTGGGAAAAAAGCCATCATACACTAAAATAAAGTAGTACAGTAAGTCGCCTTTATAAACTGAGGTTTCCTTCAAGTGATGTGACCCGGATTTGAACTGGCGAACCAGTCCATCACCAGATCACTGCCAAACCACCTTTACCCCTAGAGGACAAGTGGCGACATCGTCAAAGGAGATAAGGCAATGATCTGGATTGGTTCGCTGGTTCGAATTTGGGTCACGTCACCTGAATGAAGGGGGCATACTGTATTACGTTATTTCTAGTGTATGATTTTCGCTGATAACTTATTTTCCGTATTTTCTACTAATCAAATCACCGAGTTCTGTTCTTGTAAGCTAAAAAATCCGCAATGATTCATATGGTTGATGAATTAGTTGCATTAGAGCTTCTAACCATAACTGACGGACACGTGCGCACTTTTAGGTGTTTGTTTACACAAGTAAAAACTTAATTTGTGGGGCGTGGATAAATAGTACTGTAATAAGGCGCCTCCCGGCAGGTATGAATCCCACAACGTCATAAAATCACACAAAATATTTCATTGAATCCAAGATAAATGTGGTATACGTCATTAAATGTTGGGACAAACCGTTACATTTACGTAGGACAATGTAAAACAGCGTTGGAGCTTCGCCCGCTGGAGCATCGGGGTGTAGGAGGGCCCTCTGGTGAAAAGGGACAAATCTTATGCTGTTGTGAAGAACCCAACTAAGTGACCCAAGATGTAAAAATCTCTATACAGACTTCGCAGTAGGCGAAAGGCTATTTCACTTGCACTGAAGCAGCGTATTAATGCGATAGGGCGCGCATGTTCATTCTTTTCACATCATCACGGGCACATGTTCATTTTTTGGCACGTTAGCAATCAAAAAAGGCGAGCGTGCTCATTCTTTGCACGGCAGCAATGAAAAAAGGCGAACGGTCGGCAATGTGAAGGGCAATTCCAATTAGTAGTGACAATCAGTTGTAAACGCAATATTCCATGTAAGCCTATTGTTGACGGAAAACTCAAGGTCCCAACAGAAACAAATGCCAGTGCTACAACAAATGGGACATTGTGAAAACATCGCGTCCCACTAGACGGCGCAAGCACACAACACAACAACAGGTCTCCGAGACCAACCAGTACGCTAAATAATTGCAGCCTAGTATTTACACTGCCCACTTTACTGGCCTGGCCGAAAGCATCCCAGAAAAAAGAAAAAGCGCAAAGCGACTTGGCTGACAGTGGCCAAGAGCCACGGAAAACGAAAGCGATAAATCAGTCCCAATCGCATGCACGGTCTTCTGGGTAATTGCAGAGAAGCCTGGAGATGGAGCTTAAGCCTAATTCACATGCTAATGAGCAAAGCATGCATAAAAGGTGGCACAAGTGCTTTACAAAATGTCGACCGTCCAACAGCGACAAGCATATGTTGGACAAGCACAATCACCTAGACTTGGAGACTCCCTCCCACAATGACTACCATCTTTATGGCCCTAAGCATTACAAGCCGACTATTTTTTCACTTAACGGCCTTAAGTGACTGACGCAAAGGCTAATCGCAGCAAGTGGTCTATAAATAGTCAAGGCATAAATGGGAGTTATTAGCCAATTTTTATTTGCAAAAACGACTTTGGCATCTTAGTTTCTAGGAATGGCTGAAACGAAGCGAGCTAATGAGCTTCTCAATCTGTCCTGGTCTGTATTCACAACAACTTTTGAACCCATTTTATATTTTTCCACAAATATTCTATGTTGTACAATGTAGGTGGATTTACATTCGTAACACCAATATAGTTCGTCAATGGGTTTCGGCAAGAGTGCAATAAAGAAGCAATCAGCAAATGCCAGGTGCAACACGTAGACTGAAGATAAAACGGATACTAACAATGCTGGTGAGCCAATAATTCATGCACCATTAAGCCTCAACGGCCCCCCCCCCCCGGGATTCACTCGCACTTTGAGGAAACGTGGAGAGAAAGCATTATGGTTATTACTAATTACTTTATACAGTGCTTTGACGTCATCCTTCCACGTTAAAGCTAAAGTGTCCGTTTCCCATTCGGCTTGCGCTCCTTAATACGAATGAAGGCCAAGGGTGCTAAAAGAGAGCTGCAGACAACCCAACTTCAAACAGAAGGACTTGCCCTGAATGAACGAGGAAAGCGAGCTTAAATCAGTGCGTTTGCAAGAAGTACAGAAGACCAACTTGGTACGCCAGAATATCACGAATTAGAAAACAAGAACGAACTCATTTGATATCTAGGCCAAGGTTTAGCTGATCCGAAGTCAAAACAACAAAGGAACACAAATACATTTCTCTGTAAGATTTCAAATACCGCAGTGTTGCTGCACTGTTTAGCCCACGTAAAACCTTACTGCTGTATTCAACCATTAGACGCACAAATAAATTAAAACTAGGGCTTAACATTCAACAATTTTGACAAATAAAGAATAATAAACTGTTTCTGTTTTGTTCTGTTTAGATTACTAAATACATTGTATTTTTGATTTTGGTAGGTTATGAAGACATACATTGGTAAGACACATAAGTTGGTTTGGAATTAATCAAGCCATGTATAGCCACAACATCTACTTTTTGAGCTAAATATTTCAATATTTTTCAGTCAAGTCGTCTACTTTCCGTAGACACCAATTATTAGCTGATGTACTTTGTTCAAACTAAAAATGGTACAGAAAAACAAAAAACATTGGGATACAGTAGTCAGGTTTCACTTGGACTAAACAGTACAGGAACAGTTTATTTGTGTCCCTTTGCTGTTTTGATTTCGGATCAGTTAAACCTCACCTTAAACATCGCAAGAGTTCGTGTTTGTTTTCTAATTTTATTAAAGAGCCTGTCTACGGACTGTCGGTCCATAAACCCCTGAAGGTAAACAATAATTGAGCTACATAAATGTACATCACTGAAATTATCTTTAAGAACTAACGAACATTAATTCATTTCAGTTTAACATGGCCAAAGGGGAGAGGGGAGCTGCAATTACATAAATCGTAATAAGAAATGCTTAAAGAGGAAGGGTTAATCCGACGTTCATGCTTCATGTGGGACAGGTACAGCGGATTAGCGCCCACGCAACTCAGCGGTCGAGTCAGAATTTGTCATCACTTCTCCGGTCACTGTAAAAATTCCCAGCACGTCTTCGACTAAGCAGCAAACGCTATTTCAACATAAGCGAGCGCCCAGTCCTGCACAAGGTAGGTAGGTAGGTCCACACGCAAGATAAGTAGATACTCAAAACGTGCGAGCGACCCAACCAGTGACGTCATATTCCAGTCTTGGTTCATTAACCCTCCCTATATGCGTCGTCTGCATTTAACAATCTTAACTACTTGGCGTTAAGAACTATAAACCCAAACGGGAGATAATGATAACGCCTTGCTGCAATTAAGACATTGTTACCTTCCCGGCGCTTATGCAGTAAACAATCCATCACATCAGTGCTTGAAACTTTCCTCACGATTCCCCTACCCCCCCTCCCCCCTTCCAAATTTTCCCTAGCCGTCACCCCATCGAATAACGGGCTCATCTTAAACATCGTTTCTTTCTTTTTTTTTTCAAATTTAAATCTCTACCCGTTGGCTAAACGCACGTGAAATTTGCCCAGCTCCCATCCTGCGCCGCTAATCACTGTAGCTGGAGTGCGCGAGTCAGTGAACTGGTCAGTTTGGCCGGAGGCAAGACCATACGACTCTCTTGCCTTGCCAACTCAATTGCTCTGGCTCTTCTCTATGGCCATCATAACTCTTAACCTTAACGCCAGCTTTATTGCAACTCAAAGCACAAATTGAGTCAGACCCATTACCTTTTGGCATTTATATTTTTTAAAAATGAAACGGGAACCGCAACGGCCTTAAGAGGCGTTCTTTCTCTTCCTCTCCACTCCCATCCTACCTCTGCTGTAAATTGCGCACTCTTGATTGCAGTTTACATTTTTGTAATTTTTCAATTTTTCCTTCTCATTTTTTTTTAAAGACATAGCGAGCCAATGGAGAATCGAGTCCCTGGCAAGTCTCACTTTGGTGACAAGGCAGTCGTTACACCAACGTCGCATGCGTAGCCTCTTCCACCACTTTATGGAACCTCTTAAAAAGAAAAGGCTTGGGTATTAACAGGCCAATATTTAAGATCCAGTTCTAGCACATGATGAATTACAGTGCTCAACTTCATGAACTTAGTTTTACTCACTTGTTGTATCTACCGTAAGAGGAATTTAAAAAAAATCCGATTCGTGTGACTTTGCACGTATTGTACTTCTATAGTAAAAAGTCCAAAAAACCTCTCAGCTAAAATACAAAAAAAAAAGACACGTTTCACTTTTTCTCAGAATCGTTATCAAGTCTTGGATGCAGATTACAAAACTAAAATCAAAATTTGACATTAGAGGATAAAACTAATGCCCATCACCAGTTCTATTCTGGTCGAAGATGTTTTGTTTGTTTTTTTAAAACACTGAATCTCTGATTTTGATTTTTAGTGTTTTTTAATCTGTAACCAACACTTGACGATGGTGTTGAGACTGAGGAACTGTAACGTTGTGTGTTTTTCGTATTTCAACAGCGCACTTTTGTGGACTTATTTCCACACATTCGCACAAATTAACAGTGCATATACTATTAACTTCTGTATAAAAAGAAATTTTTCTTACACATCAAATTTACAGACAAAAATTAATAGAAAATATACAAAAACTGTAGCCCAACGTTAAATGATTTAAAAATATGATCAAATCGCATAGCAACTGTTACGTTGCAGAAAAAAAAGTCCTCACATTTTTTGGAAAAACTTAGATTCTGTCGGAAAATTCAGTTCTGGGCCCCCCCCCTCCCAAAAAAAAAAAAAAAAAAAATTTTTTGCAGCAAGCCGCGGTTGGCAGAACTCAATGAATCCTCTGAAAATTAGTTTCAGAAAAATCCGAACCAGCAACACACTTATCACTCATTCACCTTTTTCGCTCAGCCTATTAACCACAGCCGATGCCACATTTAACTTAATTTTGTAATAAGATGGCCAGGAGCGACCAACCGCTCGATTTTTAAGACCTCGAACTTGTAATTCGAAACCTTAAGTAAAGCCATGGAGAAAGAGGCCGATTGCTGGCTTCTAATAAGATGGGTTTCCATCAAGTTCTAATGCTCGCTAGATAACAGGTAAGTGGCGTCTTAACTCTTTCCTTCCTGTTGTTCTGACGCCAACGGAAGTGATGTCTTGAATGGGCAATGAGATGCACTATAAAGTCCTATCAAGGTGCGGCGCGAGGAAGGAAGCAACTCGACTACTCCCTCCCCCTCCCTCCCTCCCGCTCTCTCTTTACGTGTAAACCGGCAGCCGACTCTTTTTTTTGCGTATATTTTATTCTTTATGAGAGTGTCTTAAACAAAAAGGGTACATGCAAAAAAAAAAAAAAGGCATACAGGGTCAGGATGTGCTCCAACCATTCACAAGCACAATTACTCAAGTTCAGTTTTTGTTGGCGTGAAGCAATTGAGCGCCAAAGAGAAAAAGAAAAGTGAACCCACGCCGTGTTTCGTGAGTGCATGATTATAGTGACCCCGAGAATCAACTAGACGCACGAATTTCGAGAGGGAATCAATACTCTGGAAGAGTTACGAATAGAGCAATAACGCCATACTGGAGCCGATCGTTGAGCTAGCTGCAAGGGGCACTGGAGGTAAAAACAACGGCGTCTTTAGTCAAGCCGATACTGCGAGAGCAGCTTTTTTAGGCCTAAAGACGTTGTTTTGTCCAATCCTTTACGCCGCGATAGGTTACAAATCATAAAAGAAATGTTTTACAGGCAGACAAATGCAGTAGCACCCAAGGAAAAAAATGAGCATTTTTAGGTCCCGGAAACCCGCTCCCCCAGCATTGGCTTGGCAAACTACGCTAAATGTTTTCCTCCACGTATATCCAGTGCCCCTTGTAGCTAGCTCAACGACAGGCTCCAGATGACAGCCTCGGAGCCAATATGGCTTTATTATCGCTGCTCTGATGAAGGATAAAGAATGCAGTTCGTAAAACGGTGGCTGATTTTCCAACACGAAAAGAAACGAGACAAAATTTTTGAAAATAAAACTCCCGAGTCAGCTGAGATTCAAATGTTTACAGATTAAATCTGGTTTTAATGACCGACAAAAGAGTGGGCACTATCTGTAACCGTAGCTACCTAACCGTCGATCCACTGTAGGTGGGAACAAGTTTGGTTAACAAACCTAGATCTAATCGTTATCTGGACCTCCTGTAAATTCGAAAAGCCCCGGACAAGAGGACAGAGTCATCACCCAATTGACACGCTATGTCTCACGGAAGACGAACACCATCAAGGTGGTGACAATCGACGAGAACGTGATGGACCGGACCGTATGTGGCCGGCAACACCAATGACATTGAGGACTAGGAGGGATACGCCACCTCAAAGGGAAGCAATGAGTAAGGTTGGTGTGACCAATACACAAACGGTCTAGCACCACCTCTTCCCATCGACTGTGGCGACAACCCGAGTGCCTGGAGAATGCCTTTAATCGCCCGCAACTTATTGCCATCTTGTTTGTCCCACAAGGCTTGCCAAGCAGCAAGCAATCTCACACGTAGAGCTACAATGGCGTCGAGGGAACAAGGCACAAGGGACCAGACCCTTTTCGCTGCACCATCGACGTGCGCATTCCCAGCTTTCTTGACATGGTAATACAGTAAGGAGATTAGATTATTTACCCATTCAAAGAGTTAGCAACTCTTCAGAAACAAGTTAATACTTGGGAATGACGTGGGCAATTACATTTTTTGAAGTTCCATCCGATTCACGTCACGGACGCTGCAGAACCGTTGGAAAAGTCATTTAAACAATTTGCACAACTAATGCATTAACAGGTCTCTTTTGTTATTTATTATTTTACTTCAACATCGGAACACCTTAGGCATATTCAAAAAAATATGTCATTCTTTTTTTTTACTCATTCAATGCAGATTATCGTTTGGCAGGGGGTTAATGAGGATGTTACCATAAAAAAGAAGCTTAGCACATTGGAGCCAGCTTTTTTTTTTTTACATTTTGTCTTTCTGTAAGCTAACAGTAGACCCCCGCAAGCTTTATTAGCACAGCATTGTTGAAAGGGGGGGGGGGGTTATTGAAAGGTAAGCAAAGTAGCCTTCATAACTCATCATCAACAGCTTTACTGGCAGTCTTTAACAAATGAATAAGGAAAGTTGTTGAGCAAAAACGTCGCACAAAGAAACTGTTTTGCACAACTATTTGAAACACATGGCAGCTTAAGAAGACCATTCGGAAAAAAAAGCAGCTTTAATACTTGCCACTGTCATTATAAGCGTTTAAAGTCCATTCAAAATGGTAGCGGTGGAATCGTACAAGTGTAATTTCATTCTACGAATTCTGAGAACAATGAGAAACTTATTTCGAACGCAATACACTTGATAGGACTGTCATCACATAAGTCATTAAGCTGCTAAACTGTTCTTGACTCTATAATCCTTTTAGGCCTAATACGCCCAGATGCAGTTAAATGCGTTAAAACTACTAGGAAACAGGTTTTGGGCCTATTAGATTGAAATTTATACTTAATCTTTACTATTATGTCTTTGCCATTTGGTATTGTGGCGAAAAAACGGCGTATGCGAGTGATTTTTAGTCCATACCACTGGAAAGCACTCATTGAGGCAATCAATTTAGTATATTGGAATGTCAAAATTGGTCTACAATTGGTGTAGATATCGCATTTTGACAAGAATTTAATTTTCAAGCTGAGCCCACGAGCCGAGTTCAATTAAAAGCTGCCCAATCGGCTCAGACAATGTTTGACGCGCCACCTAAAGGAGTTTTCTTTGCTTTCTCAGTTTTCTTTTTCGACGCCATCACGGTTAGTTTTCACATTTTCGGTAATTAATCTATATTTTCGTAAGCATCATGGTTTAGTTTTGCTGGAGCCCCTAGCCTTTTCTTTTGGAGCCCACAAATCGGTGCAGCGTATTGAACGTTATGTAAGAGAATTGTATTCAAGATTGTGAAGATAAAACATTTATCACGCATCATGGTGGGAGAGTTTGCGTTGCTATAGTACCGGGGAATTTCGAAACTGTTACACGAACACATTTTAATAATTTGTACTGTGGTATTGTCTGCTGCACAGTTTCGTTTCGTTTAAAGAGCTTCGTCACCCTACGATGATTTAAGGTATAAATGTGAGATTCCCTTAGCTAGTCTAAACCGCACTTTTGGCCATATTGAAGGAAATTCCCCGAGCATTCATTTCAAATGAGGAAAATAATAGCTTGATGGCTTTAACGGAATCCGTTTGGTTCCTCGCCTACCTTTCTAATGTGGTTAAAATGCGATGATAAAATGTAACTATTGCCTGCAATTACATCAAAAAAGAATGTTAGTTAAATGGAAGCAATGCTAGTTTAATTTTCCGTGTTTTAAAAAGTTGACTTTTTTACCAGTAGTATGGTGTATGCTACGCTTCGTCGAAATTCCTTAACTGTTCTGGCTACCAAATTTACAGTGGTGAGTGTTAGATCGACAAATTCGAAAAAGTGTAACTTCTTCCGTGATAATTGGTTGATTTACGGCAAATTTGAGCTCAGCAGTGCTTTTGGGGGTTTCAAACGATGTACCAAATTTCATACCAATCCAACCTTTCGTTTGGGCTCCGCTCAGACTTCAAAAGTGCAACCAACCAACATTTTACAATTAGATGTCAGTGATACGCTCTGCTCCGCCAATTAGCACATTTGTCAACAGATGTAATCCTTGCAAAAACTAACTAATACGTACGAAAATATAGACAGAAACAAAAACATTTGTAGACATACGCTAAAAAATTAACGGTTTACCAGATTTTTTCCCCATGAATTTAAATTATGTTAAAATGACTGTACTCGGATTAGAACCAACGAACTCAAAATCAGTATCTAGCACTTTTTTGGCTAAAAAATTTGGGATACAGAAAACTCGAGAAACAAAAAACAAACTATCCTATCTGTGCGCTTCGAAGCGAAGTTACGCTTATATAACAAACAGGACGGAAAGCTAAATCGGCTGTATTAGTTCTAAGTAAATACAAATGCAAACCTATTTCGCTGCCTTTTGGACTTAAATGTCAGACTGAGCCGGAATTGAACCTCCACCTCTGGTATCAAAGGACGAGAATTCAACTCCCACTCACGCAGTCTGACATTTAAGTCCAAAGGGCAACGAAAATAGGTTTGCATCTGTATTTAGAGATTACACACTTTTAACTACATACATACAACTCAGGCGTATCCAACTTTTTTTAGGCCTATTTATATTTTAATATTGAAGTTGTCACAATCACGCGCAGTTATTGGCCCATTTTTATCATTAATACGATCGTTCACTCGAAACTGGAGACGGTGAGAAAGCCATTCCGATTTTCCATTCTTATTTTCTTTTCAGTGGTGCAATAGACGATGAGCAGACAGACAGACACAAATTGAGTTCCAGGAATCATTCCCCTTCTCTCAAATCACCATTTTCACCATTACCATTACCAACTGGCTTCTCTTTGCAACGAGAAAAGTACAGGCCCTGCTGCTGCTGCCGTTGCCATGGAGATGGTTGCCAGGACGACCCTAGCCTCCCAGTCGCTTTGCTTGAACTAGTCTCGGAGGTCAGCAAGACTTCCCAGTCTGGACCGACTTCGGGGAAATTCAAGAAAGGGATTATGGTTTTCAATATGATATTTACCAAGGAAATTCTCACGAGACGGTCAATATTCGAGAGCAGTTTTCGATAAAAGGAATTCGAAGAAAGGAACTCTTTAGCCCCAGTACAAAAAAGCATAATTTCAGGTTTATCAGTACTTAATATTTATTTAACCAAAGGCACATTCAAATGAAGACATTCTTTAAATGTGATCCTAATCAAGGCGTAATGCCTAATTGTTATCGTCTGACTTGACACCCAACAAAAAACAACATGACGGACGAGATTTTTTTTTTAAAGTCGGAGAATCACGATCGAAATTAATCAGTTTTGTAACAATTTATTCCCTCTGTTCAATCGCTTGCAAACTCCGCACTGGAATTGTTCCTTGGGACAATGACAGAAATTAACAATAAACCAAATCAATTTGGCTGATGTAACGGCTAATTGGGCAATGCCAAATGTGAAAATTATGAAGGAGAGAATTTATAGACATAAAATACCTCCAGAAAAAAAGGTAGAGATGATGATGGGATTCTTTGTATTCACATGCCTATGAAAGTTGTGATATATCCACCCAAAACCAAAGCTGGTATAAGAGAAGCCGCCAAGTTTCCAAAAAGGGTCTGCCGTTGAAAGTAGTGATATCATTCAACCAGGGAAAAGCCGCCAAGGCTAATCTTATTAGCCAAGTTAATCGCACCGAATAATACTTTGGACGTTAAATGAAAGCTTGAAGATTGCTACCGCTAGTAGCAATCTTCTAGTTTTCATTTAACTTTCGAACTATTAGTAGGTGCGATTAACTTGGCTAACAGGATTTACCTTGGCGGCTTTTCCCTGGTTGAATGATATCACTACTTTCAAAGGCCGACCCTTTTTGGAAACTTGGCGGCTTCTCTTATACCAGCTTTGGTTTTGAGTGGATTAAGTGTTCTGAAAAAAGGGATGGCTTGATGTTTCAATGCAAGAGGCAATTAATTAATTTGCACGAAGTTACTATACCATTACAAGAGTTGTAATAGTTTACGGAATTGGGAAATGAGGCATAACGTAAAAAATCAACACATCACCATGTGCTGCAAACAGACGGTTTTAAAACTGTTCATGTGGATGCCGTTTCCCAAGCACCCACCGTCACGGAAGCGTTACCAACACGCAGACCGATAAAGAGTATACATAATCAATCACATTACATACTCTTTAATGTGAATAAGAGCTTAACAGACATGAAAGAATGTTGAAACGCATGATCACAAAGATAATGTATTGATCTTTCCTCAGTACTGACTTAATCTTAGAATATAGCAGATTAAGCTATACGGAAACTTGCTTCCTCAAGATGGCGCCGTTCAATCTTCCACACTTTCTTATCATTACCCTAATATGGCACAGTACACCCTTGGTATTACGCGACCTTTTTAATAATACTATTACATAAATACGTAGATTGATAGCTGGGAATATTTTGCCACCCAGGGATGATTAAAAAAAAAGAGAGTATGTTTCATTTTATAAAGTGCGTGACTTTTGTTGTGCTTCTAGCTGACACCAGGTGCCACTGGGTCAAAGCACACGAATAGATATCACGCATCACCACTTCAGGTTGCGATTTATAACGCCAGGTGGAGTTCCTTAATGGACACCGACTCCATACCGGTATCCATTTTGCACAGTCATTCATTTTTTTTTATGTCTGTAGTTCGTGAGTATACACCTATGTGTTATATCCATCTGGTTACAGACTTCACCTTTTCTTCGCACCGGAAGTCTCCGTTGGGACAATGGCAGAAATTAGAGCGTGTCTGATCCAAGTTTTCTTGTACAGATCAGTCCTATTCTTCATCCCCTTCGAATGCTACTTTATCCCACACCTCGAGAACAGAATCAAGGGGTCTGAAGAAAGGGGAGGGTTGGATGTTCGAATGCAAGAGGCAATTAATCTGACGCGCACACACAGCTCCACCAATTTCTTACGGTTCTCTAAGCGTCGCCCTTTGACCTGGCTGCCTTCACAATTCTTGGGATCGGCGTGTATCTCCCTTGCGCCGAGACGTACTAACAAACTGGATCGTCAGTCAAAACTGTGGTGGCCTTAAAATGTGCCGAATCATGTTGGGAAAACAATCTCGTCTCTCCATCAAGTCGTTTTACATCACTGCACTAAACGATCAAGCAGTAAAACCCTTTCCCAAGTAAGGGAAGAACAGAACAGTTTCAGACGAAACAAAAAAAAAAAGAAAGGCTAGGAAGGTGAAACCATCATGAGAAGAAGACAAGGTGACTTAAAGTTTGTTTTTACGAGTTCGGTTAGTTTCCTGGTAGTTTTGAGCCTACCATTTCAGAAAACATGATTGCTTGAAAATGTCTTTATTTAGTTTTGTTTAGGCCTATCTAGCACTATTTCTATTTGGTTTTACGCTCGTCTGACCTTTGATACTGGAGCTTTGGCAGTTGTTGAATTGCCACGCAATGGCGAGCGTCGTTGTTCTGAAGGATGTTTACCATCCTTCAGTTTTGACTTCTAACGTTAATTGTTTTCACAGTAAGCTACTTCCAAGAAAAGCTTCCTAGAAATGCCATCTGATAAAGTCTATCGGAAGTCTTTCTGGTTTTCTTTGGCTAGACTATTCTACTGAAACTTAGTAACTCATATCGCTGGTCCAGTAAATAATTTTTACTGCACTTTTTATCTTCGTTCACAACCGTTTTATAACTCTTGAGAAGAAATTGTTTGTTCTCATTAGTCCAGAAATTATGATGTTTTCCTCTAATCACGTCTGTGTACATGCCAGTCAAGGTGAAAACGAAAGAGGCTTGTATTGTGTGTGCGGTGTATCTTGAGTCCTGCAAGTATTTTGTGAGCGGCTACGTCTTCCTGGATGGGGTGGCTTTAATGGATGGCCGCCATTGTTTTTGTAACCATCTTGGATATCAACAAGGCACTCTGCTACTGAAAACGTACAATCGATTTTCTGTGTTCGTTCTGCGGAGAACTCAAGATAGGCTGCGGACACTATAAGTTCCTTTACTGTGTTGTGTATACTCACTGGCAGTTTTTTTTTTTTTTTGATAATCTGACCATAAACTGGCAACTGGGAACATCGGACCACACCCTAGTCAACCTGACGTTAACACCCAACACGTAAATCAGACAAATTAGTTTGTCGGAATTATCGTGTTGGTGTTAACGTCAATGACTTATACATTACGCTGCGTTGCTGTAAACTCGACCAACCTGGAAACATTGTCGTAGCTATGTTATTTGTATTTTTCCCCTCCAATAACTATGTTGTTACAACCCAACTGGCTTTCCGTGATGTAACCTCTTCTTGTGGCACCAATTCATATTATGCTTGCTTTGAAGAAACGCTTGTTATTCGTAAATTTCGTCTGAAGATGGTCTTAGCTACCGAATAAGCAAATATCTCGAAATAACAAGATGACGTAGCTACCAGTTCAGTTTACGATTTTTTACGACAACTTTTACGACGTTGTCCACTTGACCTCCTGCAGCCAGTTTTGCCAGTCTGTCTCCCCGCCACCAACAAACAAAATGAACACACCTTTTACAATGAAGATGTTTATGTTTTTTCTTCTCGGTTGTAGCAAATTGGATGCAGAAGTAGGAGGGGCAGAAGAGGGGAGGGAGGGGAGAGGTGGATGCAAAACATAAAATGCGGGCTATCAAAGTCATCCACAATACAAGTTTATTTCCGTCGTACTGCGTCGGCCTTGCAAAGGACCTTCAATCCCAATCACCTAAGACCTCGTATACTGCCAACTATTGAACGTGGAATGGCCGACCGGGTCGAATATTAATCGCTTTATCCCGCCACCGCAGCCCCGGGATGGCGCTGTCAACATCGTCGATTTACGATCCCCCAAATGACGGTCGTAAGTATGGCGGCCCGACCTTCCTTCCTTCCGTGCTACAGGTGCTCGAGGAACCCAGTCTTTTCAGACAGCCTACCTCTGAATTCTGTCGTTAGAGGGCGGGGGAGTGGCCACGACACCAACGGCTGGTCGGGCGGGCGAGCAGAGAAGGGCGATTTAAGTTGGCTATCATTAATAATGCCCTCGGGCGACGTGACGTCACAGCGTCAGGAATGTGACGAAACGTCAGGTCGTAATTCAGGCCTGTGGTGGGCGAGCAAAGCAGCATGGCCATGCCATCATTACGATGATGGCGTTAATAGTAGAGAAACCATCAGATGAGGCACTGGAGGAAAACAGGGCGACGCTCCAACCAGGCAGACAGACAGACAAGAGTGCATAGCCTCTAGCCATAGTCCTGGCTGGCATTATTTATATCAAACGACGTCTCGCGTAAGCCAGTGCGGGACATGTGATTACTTTTAATTCCGTGCCTTGAGCACATGTATAATAAGATGCCGAATCAAGGTAGACTACATGCAACGCCGCGTAGGGAATTGCCCCACCATCGTTGATTCGCCGCCAAATTTCACTTAATCAAAGGGACTGAGAAGAGTTGCTGCCACAATCAAACTTGCGTAATAGCTGTACGGATACACTTACATCTTTGGCGTTGTGATTCCTACAATTCCACGCAAGGAAATCATACGTGCAGACCTGTACAGAATAAAACTACAGCGCGGTTTATTAATTATTTCAGCCACAATTTAAGTTTAAACAAATATCACGCAGCGCACCTGCATTCAGAGTGTAGTGTTTACAATAGGTACTCTTGTAAAGTACTCTTTACGCCTGGTCACCCCATTACAATGGTGATATTTACAGATTGGAACAAGTTCAAAGAGCTGTCACTACGCACTTTTGAAAAGGCTTCACCAGGCAACCCTTGTTGGTAGGCATTTAACAAGTGACCTTATCAACACTCGTCAAATTCTGTCTGGCGATGTAATTTTGTCTGTCGACCAGTTTTTCCAATGGTCGACTGTCGCATAAACCAGAGGACACAGCATGAAGTTGACACAAATCCGCACCATTGTCGAACACTCTTGCTTCACTGTGAGCGCCACTTCTTGGAAAGCACTCCCAGAAAGTGTTGTGACTGCGCTTTGAACCAGCAGTTGGAAAAGACAATACGATCTGACCCAAGTGTTAAAGTGTTTTTGTTGCATGTTTCGTTGTGAACCGGTTACATAAGCTTGCTTTCTTCAGTATTACTTTAATTTAATTTGTGTTACGCAACTCACGACAAAACAAGTGTATTTTTATGAACTCAGACTATAGAATCGTCAAATCATCACTTTTGTTCTATTGTCGTTTGTCAGTGGTGTCTCCGATACGCAGACGCCTGCCGTAACTATATGACGTAGCCTGCGAAAAGTAGTGTGATGAAAATACTGATGAGGATGAAACTTTCTTAGCATGACAGCTATTAATTACGAAGAAAACTAAATACTTATGAATCCATTAGCTATGAGATGAGTTGGACAGCCATGTTGAGGATGCGCGGTGGAGGTGGAAACGGTCTCTCTACGGCCATCGGCCCCAGTTAGAACTCGGATGCCAGTGGTTAACGATATAACATAAAACTCAGTGCTATAGACGACTATATATTACCCAGCCTGCAATGAACGGCTTCTCATTTAGTAATGAATAAAATGAAAGCTTACCTTTAAAAATAAAACCACGCAATTAAAGGCGGCTTGCCACCAACAGAACGGTGACACCATCTGGCGGCTATAATATCGATAACCTTTACAGCTTGCTCCCAGGTGAATGAGAACGCATCAACGTTATTCTCGCTATTTGATGCAAGTGCTTGTTTGTTTATTTAAAGGGCAATTACATCCATTTTGACATGCATGTTTGCCTTTTGGATCACTTACACAATAACTAAACACAAGAATTGCGGTAAGAATGCGTTACGTACGTCCGATATAACAATTTAATTACTGCATTACCAAAACACGACACGGAGGTTGCTACTTTTTGCTGGAACACGCGCAGAAATTAATGCCGACAGACGGATCTCTTCGATTTCGACTCGCAGCCGATTGAGATAGTTGTATTGACTGTGAGGAGCTCAAGCGCCTGACGGCCTTAGCTGGCCACTACACTGCCACTACACTACACTACACTACACTACACTGCCACTACACTGCCGGCCAGCTAAGACCATCAGACGCTTGAGCTCCTCACAGTAAATACAGCTATCTCAATCGGCTGCTTGTCGAAATCGAAAAGTGACATCTGACATTACATCTGACATCTGACGTGTTTTGGTGATTTTTTTTTTTTTTTAATTTAATTCTGACGAGCCTTATGTCAGCCGAAGCAATTAATGCTTGTATGGCTGAACCGGCTCAATTTTGAACATTACCAGATTTTTTTTTAGAGGAGAAGAAATCTGGTAAAGGGAGGTGCCAGCCCGGGGATTCGATCCGGGAAACCTCCGATCATCGTCGGGGCCGAAAGATTGTCCAGAATTAGCCAGAATGCATCCCATAGCCGCTGAAGGAGCATGATAGCCTCTCACGCTACCCTGGCCGGCAGTCCTGGCGGGGACTCTGCCAAGGTCCCCTTTCCAGGGGTTCGACCAGATCCGCAAACCTCCAGCAACCAGGCTGAGCTCTCTCTACGCTCAGCCACGATGACCGTAGTACTGTAGTAATTAAATTGTTATATCGGACGTAAGTAACGTATTCTTACCCAATTCTTGTGCTTAGTTATTGTGTAAGTGATCCAAAAGTCAAACATGCATGTCAAAATGGATGTAATTGCCCTTTAAAAGAAATGCCTATGCCTATGCAAGCGCTAGATAGCGATACACGACGTTTTTATCTTTATAAAATAGCGCCATTTCATTAGGTGACAGCCCGCCTTTAAGCCCAAGTAAAAAAAAAAGAGAATATATAGGATATCGCTAAACACATTTGCTTAAGATAAAATTAAAAGTACTCGGTAATAAAGTAAGCTGTACCAGTAAGACTAAACAACATGATGTGGATAATAAAGCAGGATGATTTTCTAAAATTAGCCCTAATATCATGGCTTACTAGGTTGAAAGTGGCACTAGCTTTAAACAATCATTTTGAGAGCCGCATATTAAAGGTACATTCCACCCGGTTGGCTTTCCTGCGTGGCTTAATTTTGCAACATTACTTTAGATGCATATTGTAAAGGAGTTCATTTTCCTATTTTTCCCTTCAAGAGAAATGGTTTGGCTACGTTCACTCTAACATATGTAAGTGTTGCAAAACCTACTTTGTGCAGGATGCTCCAATATAGTGAGAAGATATGTTCTTTTAAAAAGGGCAGCAAGCAAATACGTCTGCATCATCATATCCCTATGCATACACTTTATTTCCAATGATAATTGTGGTGTAATAATATCTTTGCGCCAGCTTTGCACGTGGCAGAAAGAGTTTCAAGGTGCTAAAATTATTCATTGATTAATTTCCACTCGCTAAACTGTTTCTTTTTTTTTTATTATTTTAATTCCCATTTTCTGGGTTTGAAAGTGTAGGCAACTTAGTATCCGAGTGCATCGTAAATTAATCAAATCTTGTAAGCTCACAAAAAATTGGGAGAACAAAGTGGGAACACCTTCGCACGGGAACTTAATTAAGCGCGTCTGTGCTGGCTACTTCTTTCAACTTGATTGTCCAACTAATTTGCACCCAATTCATCACGCACTAAACCACCGGATCAACTTCCCGCCTTTTTTCCCTCCTTTTCACCCTTTTTTTTTGTCTCCCTCTCGAACGGCGCGAGAGAAACGAGATGATAGGAACGCAGAACAATGAGCATGCGCAAATCGCAGCGGTTAGTCATAGCAGGAGAAGCGTGATGCTGTAATTATTGCACATTTTTAATAAATGTTGGAAAAAAACGACCAACTTTCAACTAATCGCGCAAAGTTTATTATTATCAATTTATTTTTTTACTGAGAGTGGGTTTTCAATTGCCAAATTGTGAACAAATCAAAACATTTTAATTTTCTGAGAAGTGAGCATTTTCCGGAAAGTGGTTTATAGACATATAGCAAAATTACTTTCCAATCCCAATATGTGCGATTAAAAAAAAAATATGTAAGCCTCATTCAAAAGAGCCCTGAATTAAGGGTAGTCCAATTTCACAAAATCCGTTTGCAAAAAAAATAATCTCCATTTTTGCTGAATCAAATTTTGAGGAATGTATTCTACGAGCGTTTACTCTCACAAACTGGAATTCCAAACTCGAAGAACTTAAATACACTCGGTTATTAGATCTTATGAACCTAACAGAAATTCTCAAAATAATCTACAAAAACTACTGCAGCCCTGCAGTCTGCAGACGTTCACACAAAAGTTTCTAATTCTAACAAAAAAAAAAACGTATGGAATGGGAAATCTTGGGAAAACATTTTTTTTTTTCAA